>RAHM01000623.1:29816-46302 GCA_003713295.1 Parotia lawesii | reverse complement strand
GCCCCCCCCTCCCCAGCCCCCCGGGCGTGTCCCCGCCCCCTCCCCCGCCCCCAGCCCCGCCCCTCTCCCCGCTCCATCTCCAATTTCGGTGCGAACCCGCCGCGCGCGCCTCCCCCTCTCCCCTCCCTCCCTCCCCCCCTCCTCGTGCGTCAGCGTCAGCGGTGACGCGACCACCGTGTGTCCCCCCCCCCGCGTGTCCCCCCCGGCGCGGGGGGCGGCGCGGGGCCGGTGACGCGGCGCTGACGCGGGGCCGCGGGGCCCATAAAGGGCCGGGGCCGGGCGGCGGCGCGGGCGGAGGATGCTCCGCTCCACCAAAGGCGCCTCCAAGGCGCGGCGGGACCAGATCAACGCCCAGATCCGCGCCCTGCGCGACCTCCTCCCGCTGCCCGACGGCGACCGGCCGCGCCTCTCCTACCTGCACGTCATGGCCCTCGCCTGCATCTACACCCGCAAGGGCGCCTGCCTGCGGCCAGGTGCGAGCGGGGACGGGACGGGACGGGACGGGATGGGATGGGATGGGATGGGATGGGATGGGGATCGAGCGGGACCGGGGACTGGGACCAGGGATCAGCCAGGGAATGGCACCGGGAAGGGATCGGGGACCAGGGATGGCACCGGAATGGGACTGGGACCGGGAACGGGAGCCGGGATCAGCCGGGGGATGACACAGGGAAGGGACACGGACCAGGATGGGAACGGGCATGGGCACAGGACCGAGAAGGGACCGGGAACGGACCGGAGATGGCAACAGCCACCGGCGTCAGGCAGGGACAGGAGCCGCTGCCGGGAGAGGGGACCGGGCTGGGAGCGGGACAGCGACAGGGACAGCGGGACGGAGACAGGGATAGGGATAGGGACAGGGACAGGGACAGGGACAGGGACCGGTTCAGCACCGCGGGCAGGGACCGGAGCCGGGTCAGCACCGCGGAGAGCGGCCGGAGGTTCCCGTTCAGCACCGCGGAGAGCGGCGGGGAGCGGGCGGGGGAGCGAGACGGGGACCGGGATCGGTGGCAGGGACCGGGATCGGTGATGGGGACAGGGATCGGGATCGGGATCAGTGACCGGGAGCGCGGCTGGCACAGGGGAACCTGGACAGGGACCGGGGGCTGGGACGAGGGACCGGGATGGGGATCGGGATGGGGACCCGGGCTCAGGTCTGGGACAGGGGAACGGGGACAGGGATGGGGACAAGGACCAGGACGGGGACAGCCCTGGGGCTGCAGGCAAGGGACAGGGCCGGGGAGCGGGCCGGTGACCAGGGCCGGCTCCACACGGGACGGGCTCCGGATGCCGCCGGCGCCTCCGTGGGTGACGCTTTGGGGACAGCRCGCGGAGGTGACAGGTGCCAGGCGGGCTCTGACCGGTGTCCCCACGTGTCCCCACGCCCAGGCCCGACCCGCGGAGCGCCCCTGGAGCTGCTGGGGGGGCCGGAGCTCGCCGACCTGGTGGCGTCGCTGCCCGGGTTCCTGCTGGCCGTGACCCGCGAGGGGAAGCTGGTCGGGGTCACTGACAACGTGGCGCAGCACCTCGGCCACTCCATGGTGAGCTGGGCGGCTGGGAGGGGTCCCGGGGGTCCCGGGGGTCTCGGGTGGGTGCTGGTGGCTCACCCCGGGCTCTGTCGCCTCCCCCAGGTGGACCTGGTGGCACAAGGGGACAGCATCTACGACCTGCTGGACCCGGCCGATCACCCCCTGGTGCGGCACCAGCTGAGCCTGCCCGGGCCCCCCCAGGCAGGTGGGTGGGGGTCTGGGGGGCGGGGGGGAGGGGATGGGAGGATGGGAGAGGGATGGGGAGATGGAAGGAGAGAGGGATGGACAGCCGGACAGAGTGACCAACACCCCCCTCTCCCCCCAGAGCGCCTCTTCCGCTGCCGCTTCACCACCTCCCGCGCCTCGCGCCGGCCGAGTGCCGGCCGAAAGCTGGTGCTGCTGCGGGGGCGCTTCCAGGACCCCCCCGGCCCCCCCGGCGCCGCCCCCGGGCTCTTCGTGGCCTTCTGCGCMCCCCTGGACCCCCCGCCCTGGCCCTGCCCCGACTGCCTCCTGCTGCCGGCCTTCCAGAGCCGCCACGCCCGCGACCTCGCCCTGCTGGACATCTCTGACAGGTGAGGGTGGCGGGGCCGCAGCAGGGGGGGTGGCCGGGGGGTCCAGGGGTATCCAGGAGTTTGGGAAGGTCCAGATGTCTGGGGGGACCCCGGATGTCCGGTGGGACCCTGTCTGGATGGACGAGTGACCCAGACGTGCTGTCCGGCAGTGTCCTGGTCCACCTGGGCTACGGCCGCRGGGAGCTCCTGGGCCGCTCCTGGTACCGCCTGCTGCACCCCGAGGACCTCGGCCACGTCGCCCGCCAGCACCTGCGCCTCGGTCAGTGTCGCCAGGGTCCCCGGGGTGTCCCTGTCCCCTCCCCGGATGTCCCTTGGATTCCCCAGAGCCCTCGGTCCCCTCTGGGTGTCCCTGTCCCCTGATTCTCCATGGGGGAGATGTCCCCCATGTCCCCAGGGGTGTCCCCCATCGCCCTGGGTGTCCCCCTGCTGTCACTTTGTCCTCTCGATGTCCTTGGTGTCCCACACATCCCCTGGGGGGGGATCCTGCATGGCCCGATCCTCGTCGGTGTCCCCATGTCCCCATCCCCTCAATCACCCCATCCCACTCGATCTCCTCATGTCCCCAACCCCCCCAACTGACCCCACTGCTGTCCCCACAGCCCCAATTCCCCTGTCCCCCGCGCCCCTGCCCGTGCTGTCCCCGCTGACGTCCCTGTGTCCCCACAGCCAGCGCGGGGCCGGAGGCGCGGGGGGAGGTGGTGACGCGGCTGCAGCGCAAGGACGGCCTGGGCTGGACGTGGGTCTACGCCCGGCTGCGCCCCGAGGGGCCGGCCCTGCTCGCCCACAACTTCGTCATCAGGTCAGTGCACACCCAGCGGTCAGCAGTCAGCGCCCTTGGGGACACTCAGGTGGCCGCAGACCCCCCTGACCCCCGTGTCCCCCCGCAGTGAGGCCGAGGCCTGGTGCCTGCGGCAGCAGCTGGCAGCCGAAGCCCCCCCGGGGCCCCCGGAGCCATTCGGGCCCGGCCTCGACTTCCCCGGAGCTGGGCAGGACCTCGGGGCCGGCGCCGGGCCCAGCATCGACCTCGGCGTGGGGCCCGGCCTGGGCGACGACGTCGGAGCCAGCGTTGGCCTTGGCCTTGGGGTCAGCGTCGGGTGTGGCCTCGGAGTCGACGTCGGACACGGCCTCGGAGCCGCCCTGGGCGTGGAGCCCGGCCTGGGAGCTGGCATTGGGCCCGGCCTCGCGGCCGGCATCGGACACAGCCTGGGAGGCAACGCCGCRGCCACCGTTGACCCCGGCCTTGGGACTGGCGTYGGACCCGGCCTTGAGGCCGCCATCGGACACGGCCTTGGTGCCAACACCGCGGCCACCATTGACCCCAGCCTTGGGACTGGCATCGGACACGGCCTCGGAGGCAACACTGCGGCCACCGTTGACCCCGGCCTTGGGACTGGCGTCGGACCCGGCCTTGGGACCGGCATCGGACATGGCCTCGGAGGCAGCACTGCAGCCACCGTTGATCCCAGCCTCGCAGCCGGCGTGGCACCGAATGTTGGCCACACTCTTGGAGATGCCGTTGGCCACAGCCTCRGCTCGGACACTGGCGTCGGCCTCGGCGTGGGAAGCGGCATCAGAGTGGATGTTGGCCTGGGCGTGGCGGCCGGAGCTGATGTGGGCCCCACCCTCGGGGCTGATCTTGGAGCCGCCCTCGGGGCCAGGGAYGACATTGGAGCCACCGGCGGGACCGAGGTGGCCCCGGGCATCGGGGCGGGAGTGGCCCTCAGCATCGGCGCCAACATCGGGCCCGGCCTGGGCGGCGGCGCCATCAGGGCCAGCGTCGGGCTGGGCATCGGCGCCACCGTCGGCCCCGCGCTGCCCCCGGACATCGGAGTGACCGTCGGGGCTGGAGTCAGCGCCGAGGTTGGCCTCGGCCTCGGTGCCAACGTTGGAGCTGGACCCGGAGTTGGACTCGGCCTTGGAGCCGCCCTTGGAGCCAACGTGGGTTCGACTCTTCCGTCCGGCGCTGGGCCCGGCGTGGGACTGGCTGTGGGCGCCGCCGTGGGAGCCAATGCTGGCTCCAGCCTCGGACACAATGTTGGACTCGCCGTTGGGGCCGGCGTCAGCTCCGGCCTGGGACTCGCCGTGGGAGCCAACATGGGCTCTGGCCTCAGCTCCGGCGTTGGACTCACAGTCGGAGCCGCCCTCGGGCCCGAGATGGACATTGGCCTGGGAGTCGGGGCCGCTGTTGGCGCCGCTCTTGCACCGGACGTCGGCCCCACTGCTGGACTCAGCCTCGGCTCCGGCCCCGGCTCGGACGTTGGCGTTGGCCTGGCGGTCGGAGCGGCCGGCAGCTCCAGCCTGGGGTCTGCCCTGGGCTTCGCCGTGGGAGCCGCGCTYGGAGCGGGCACCTGCCCCGGCCTGGGGCCGGACATCGGCGCTGACCCCGCTCTCACTGACCCCGGCCTCGGAATGGGGTCCGGCCTCAGCCTCGGCCCCGGCACCGCCCTCGGAGCCACCGCGGCCCCCCTGGGCCCCCCGCTCGGCCTCGGCCTCGGCGTCCGCCTGGCACCGGGGCTGGGGGTCCCCGAGACCCCCGGGGGGGGCACCGAGACCTGGACGCCGCCCTACACCCCCCGCCAGGCCCCCCCCTTTGCCTTCGGGCCCCCGGAGCCCCCCGAGCCCGCGGCCGAGAAGCTCCCGCCGAGCCCCGAGAGCCCCGGGGGGGTCTCGGGGGGAACCCCCGGTTCTCTGCTGACCCCCGAGACGTCGCCGCCACCGCCGCCGCCCGCGACCTCCGCGGGGCCCGCCCTGCGCCGGCTGCTCCAGGGCTTGGCCGCCGCCGCCATCGCCACCCGGGGGGGCCCCCAGCGCTCCTCGGGGGGGACCCCCGGCCCCCGGCCGGTCCCCCCTCCCCGGTCGCCCCGCGACCCCTTCGCTGAGTTGTATCAACTCCCCCAGAGCCGCCTCCAGGACGCCTTCCGCAAAGGTAGGGGGGCTTCGGGGGTGGCAGGGGGGTGACAGGGACCGGGAGGGGGTGACAGGGACCGGGGACGCGCGGGGAGGGGGCCCCAGCAGCTGGGTCCCCTCTTAGGGGGTGCTCGGGGTCCCCAGAGGGGGTTGGGGGTGAAGAAGGGGGATCACCGATGGGTGGGGGGTGGTCCCGGACACCCTTGGGTCCCTTTTTTGGGGGACAAGGGACAATCCCGGACCCCCGTGTCCCTCTGGGAGGAGGTGACACAATCCCGGACCTCGCGGTCCCCCGAGGGATTTGGGACAGGGCGACAACGGGGACTCCAGGGATTTTTGGGGCGGTTTTTCGGGGTCGGTCTGAGTGTCCCTAACGTGTCCCCTCTGTCCCCTCCCCCGCAGCCGGAAGCCAGCGCGCCCCGTCGTTCTGAACTAAGTCTGTGACGCGACTTGCCCCCAGTATGGCATATTGTCATTGTCACCCCGGCCCGGAGCCAGCGCCCCCCGGCCCGGCCGCCCCCCGCCGCCCCCCCCGGGGCCGCTCGTGCTAATTTAACTCGTAACGAGTCTCTAAGGTAATTGGGGGGGGGCTGGTGGCCCCCCCCTCCCCCAGCCCGGACGCTTGGGGACCGTCCCTCGTGTCCCCTCCCTCCGCCCCCGTCCCTGCCCCCCCCACGCCACGACCCAAATTTGGGGATTGTCCCTTGTCGCCAAAATTTTTTTTGGGTCGCTGGGTGGGGGCTTGGACCCACCTGTAGGAGCCTGTGGCCCCCCTTGCCCCTCCCCGAGTGTCCTTGTCCCTTGTCACCCACCTCGTCCCTGTCACCCCTCCCTCCCCCACCTCGGGGTCTGCGTTTTTGGCAGAGTCACCCCCAAAATTGTGTCCCCTCCCCCCCCCCCGTGGGTGTCATCCTCAATGTCCCCAACCTGGGGGACCGAGGCACGATGTGGCTTGATGTCCCCAATGTCCCCAGTGATGTCCCCAGCGTCCCCCTGAGCCGTGGGGCTGAGGCACAATGTGGCTCGATGTCCCCAGTGTCCCCAACCCAGCCAGTGACCTGATGTCCCCGTTGTCCCCAACATGGGGGACATCGACACCGCTTCCCCCAAGCCATTGGGCTGGGACAGGTCGCGGCTCGATGTCCCCAGTGTCCCCAACATCCCCCAAGGGACCACGAGACATCATGGCCTGATGTCCCCGACGTCCCCGACGTCCCCAGCTTGAGGGACTGAGACACATCGTGACTCAGTGTCCCCGACGTCCCCAACATCCCCAGTGTCCCCAACGCCCCAATGTCCCCAACGTCCCCAACGCCCCCACCCCCACCCTGAGAAACGTCGCAGCGCGATGTCACCGAGCCCAAGGCACCGAGACCTGGCACAACTCGATGTCCCCAACGTCCCTGAGGGACACGGGCACCTCGTCACCGCTGTGACCCCGGGACCGAGACATCCCCAACGTGTCCCCAGCGGACGCCACCTGAACAGACTGAGATGTCCCAGCCCAACGTCCCCAATGTCCCCGAGGGACGTGGGCACCTCGTGACTGCCTCGGCTGGAGGGACCGAGACAACTTGTGGCTTGATGTCCCCAATGTCCCCAAGGGACGAGGGACCTGCTGATCATCACCCTGGATCAAAGAGACTGAGATACCCGATGTCCCCGATGTCCCCAACCCCACGGACTGAGACTTGTGACCCAACGTCCCCAATGTCACCGATGTCCCTGAAGGATGTGGGATATCGTCACCACCCCGGGTCGAAGGACTGAGACCCCCCCCGCCCTGATATCCCCAATGTCACTGATGTCCCCAAAGGATGGGGGACATTGTCATCGTCCCGGCTCAAGGGACCGAACCTCACCATGTCCCCAAAGTCACCAACCCCCCAACCACGGAGGACTGACCCCCGCTGTCCCCCACGTCCCCCACGTCCCCAGCCGAGGGACAGAGAGGGGGTGGCCCCACAGCCCCCGTGTCTCCGATGTCCCCGATGTCCCCTGGAGGCCCTGTGGCCCCGACAATAAAAGTGTCCCCCATGGTCCCTGTGCGTGTGGCAGCTTCTTCCCAGGGACCTGGGAAATTTGGGGGGCCCCAGGATTTTGGGGAGGGGGGCAGAGGTTGGGAGGGACTCAGGATTTTGGGAGGGGACCCAGGAATTTTGGGGGAAATCAGGAATATGGGAGAGGGGACACAGAAACTCGGAGGAGCCACAGAATTATTGGGGAGGATCCCAGGAGTCGGAATGAGCCGGGAATTTGGGGGGGACGCCGGAATTTGGGGGGGATTTGGGGGTCCCGTGGGGTTCGGGGTCTCCCCCGAGCTGCGCGGAGCCGCCAGGCCCCGCCCCCGAGCGCAGAAACCACGCCCACCCAGACCTGCCTCTGATTTGCATAACCCCGCCCATCGCGCCGATACCACGCCCCCTCCGCTCCGCGCACGCGCAGCTCCTGCCGGCGCCGACGCAGCGCGGTGAGTCCCGGACTGGTCCCAGGGACCCCAAACTGGGACCAGTGACCCCCCGAAACTGGCTCCAGCCTCTCCTCCCCACCCCCCAAACTGGTCCCAGTAACCCCTGACTGGTTCCAGCATGCCGGACTGGTCCCGGCTCCGCGCTGGCCCCAGTGACCCCCAGCATCCCCCCAGTACCTCCCAGCACCCTCCCAGTACACACCTCTGACCCCTCCCAGTGGCCCCCAGTAGCTCCCAGTACTTTCCCAGTTCCCCCAGCACCTTCCCAGTCCCCCCCAGTCGCCCCCAGTCCCCCCCAGTTCCCCCAGCACCTTCCCAGTCCCCCCCAGTCCCCCCCAGTCCCCTCCCAGTCCCCCACCATGGCCCGGGGGCGGCTCCTGGGGGGCTGCGCCTGGCTGCTGGGGGGGCTGGCGCTGCTGCAGACCCTCTACCTGCGGGCGCTGCCCCCCCCGCGGCCCCCCCCGGCCGCCCCCCGCCCCCGCCGCCCCCCCCGGGGGGTCCTGGACGCTTCGGGGGCGTTCCGGGTGTACCGGGACGTGCTGGGACCACCCCCGGGCTGGGCCAGCGCCCCCCGGCCCGAGCTGGTCCTGGCCACCCACGGCACCCCCGGGCGAGCGGCGGCGGCGCTGGGGGGGCCCTGGGGGGGGCCCCTCTCGGTGGCCGTGTTTGGGGTGCCCCGGGGGGGGCTGGAGGAGCTGATGGCGATTTTGGGGGGGCCCTGCCGGGGGTTACGGGGCCGCCTGAGGCTGCACGTGGTGCTGGGGGCGGCGGGACCCCCCCCGAGACCCCCAAACCCGCCCCGAGCACCCCAAAATCCCCCAAAATCCCCCCAGAATCCCGGGGGGGTGTGCCGGGGGGCCCTGGAGCGCCTGGCGGCCGCCGACCCCCCCAGCTACAGTTTGGGGGTGCCGTACCCCGGGAATCTGCTCCGGAACGTGGCCTGGGAGGGGGCGGCCGGGGGGGGGCACGAAGGGGGTGCCCCCCCCGGGTTTGGGGGGCGTTGGGTGCTGCTGGTGGATGCTGACGTGGTGCCCAGCCCGGGGCTGCACGAGGGGTTCCTGGAGCTGCTGCGGGACGGGGGGCTGCACCCCAAAACCTGGGGGGGACGGGGGGACCCCAAAGGTTTGGGGCCTCAGAGGGATTTGGGGGCTCAGGGGGATTTTGGGGACCCCAAAGCTCTGGGGGCTCCTGGTGGCCTCAGGGTCCCCAACACTTCGGGGGTCCCCAGCGTCCCTGGGAGTCCCAATGGCCTGGAGGACCCCAATGCCCTGGAGGACCCCAAGGGTCTCGGTGACCCCGGGGTCCCCAGTACCCTGGAGGTCCCCAAGGGTCTCCAGAACCTGGGTGTCCCCAACATCCCGAAGAACCCCAGTGCCCTGGGAGACCCCAAGAATTTCCAAGACCCTGGGATCCCCAACATCCTGGAGGTCCCCAACACCCTGGAGGACCCAAATGTCCCAAAAAACCCCAACGCCCTGAGTGACCCCAACGCCCTGAGTGACCCCGACGCCGCGGAGCCCCCCTGGGCCCGGGTGGTCTTCGTGCTGCCGGCCTTCGAGGTGCGCGCGGGGCGGCGGCTGCCGGGGACGAAGGCGGAGCTGCTGCAGCTGTGGGGCGCGGGGGACGCGCGGCCGTTCTACGGGACGCTGTGCCCACGCTGCCAGGCCCCCACCGACTTCGGCCGCTGGCGGGCGCTGCCGCCGCCGCCCCGGCTGCACGTGGCCTACGAGGCGCCCTGGAGGGACCCCTGGGAGCCTTTCTTCGTGGCCCCCGCCCGCGGCGTCCCCCCGTTCGAYGAGAGGTTCCTCCAGTACGGCTTCAACCGCATCAGCCAGGTACGGGCGGGGCGGGGGGGACGGTGGGGTGGCCTTGGGGGCTGTGGGGTGGCCATGGGGTGGCCATGGGAGTTGTGGGGTGGCTTTGGGAGCCGTGGGGGGGTGGGGGTGCTGGTAGGGAGTTCTGTGGGGTCTTGGGAGGGGTCTCTGGGGTGCTATGGGAGGGTCCATGGGGGTCTTTGGGGGTCTGGGGGTGCCCTGGGGGGGTCTGGGGGTGCTATGGGGGGGCTCTGTGTGCTCCGTGGGGGTCCCGGGGTGACCCTTTAACCCCCCCCGTCCCCCAGGCCTGCGAGCTGCACGTGGCCGGGTTCCGCTTCGCGGTGCTGGACGGGGCCTTCGTCACCCACCGGGGCTTCAAGGAGCCCGGGGGCTTCCACGGCGCCCGCGAGGCCGAGCTGGGCCTCAACCGCCGCCTCTTCCGCGCCTTCCGCGCCGAGCTGGCCCAGCGCTACCCCGGCTCCCCCCGGCGCTGCTGAGCCCCTGGGGACAGCTGGGGGGGACACTCCTGGGGACAGCTGGGGACACCTCCGTGGGCACTTGGGGGACAGCTGGAGATCCTCCTGTGGATGCTTGAAAGACCTGCCATGGACATCTGGGATACCTGGGACAGCTGGGGACCCTCCAGTGGACACTGGGAACACCTGGGGACACAGCGTGGACACCTGGGGACCCTCCATGGACACCTGACACAGCTGAGGACCCTCCATGGACACCTGAGGACCCTCTGGACATGGGGCTGACCGTCCCTCAGTGCCCTCAGTAAAGATGGCCGCCTACTCATGATGCCTCTGTGTGGGTGATGTCATGGGGTGGGGCTAGGGGGAGCAGCTGCCCTCAGTTCAAACCAGTAACGCCCAGTACGGACCAGTTACGCCCAGTGCATGAGGCAGGGACACCGCCACGGGTTACTTATCGTAGCAAACTACAGCTCCCAGAATGCATCGGGAGTAGCATGGCCGCCAAACAACTTCCGTTATGGCAGTTTAATTTAAAACTACAGTTCCCATCATACGCCGATGTCACGTGATTGGGAGTATGTGTCTGTTAAAACTACAATTCCCGTCATGCATCGGGCCAATATGGCCGTCTTCCGGTCCATTTTCCCGGAAGTTCCGCTCGTCGTTCCCCAAAAAGGGTGGGGATGTGAAGCCGCGCCCCCTGGCGGGCGGGAGGAACAAAGAGGGATTTTTTTAGGGGAGGGGGAGGGGCAGAAACCCCGAGGGGGGGAGGGGACGCTTGGGGGAGGGGCTGTGACACCAAACCCGGGGGGGAGGGGCCACGGGGGGCGGGGACTCAAAATTCGAAAGGGGTGGGGACAGGAGCCCAAATTTGGGAGGGGGGGGTACATGGGGGGGGGGGATATTGACCCCAAAATCTGGAGGGGAGGATCTGATCTGGGGGGGGGGGGGGGATATTGACCCCAAAATCTGGAGGGGAGGATCTGATCTGAAGATAGAAACCCCAAATTCGAGCTTAAAAAAAACCCCAGATGCACCAAAGTCGCGGTTAATAAACATTTTTTATTTGCATTTTCCACCCTGGTTTTTCTCCCGTTAATTCGCTGTTAAAGTGCTGCAAAGGGAACATTTTTATATTTTCAGGGGGGGTTGGGGTTTTTTTCTGGATTTTTTTTTTTGTTGTTTATTTAAACTCCCAAAATTCTCATAAACAAAACTTTATCCCAGACACCCGGCACACGTTTTTATTTTGGGGGCTGAACAAGACAAAAATTGGGGGATTTTTTCCCAAATTTATAATACAAAGAATGTAACAAATACAACAAAAAACAGCCATAAAACAGCCAAAAAATGAAAATAAAGCCGCAGGAAAAACCTTGGGAGCGGCTCTGGGCTCGCGCCGTCCTCCCCAGCGTCATTTGATCTCCAGGTCTTGTGCCATGGATTAAATTTTCCAAGCTCCAGGGACTCTTCTCGGTTTCACAGGCCGGGGTTGTGTTTTTTTGGTTTATTTTTATTACTAAATTCATGGTTTTTTGGTTTATTTTATTAATAAATCCATGTTTTTGGTTTATTTTTATTAATAAATCCCTGTTTTTTGGTTTATTTTATGTAAGAAACCCATATTTTTTGGTTTATTTCTTTCAATAAATCCATTAAATTCAATTTTTTTAATACACCCATTTTCTTTGGGTTATTTTCTTAACGGATCCAATTTTATCTCTGTCACTTCTTTTAATAAATCTATTTTATTTGTAACTAATTTTTAAATTTATTTAATAACTCCTTTTTTTAAATGGATCCACATTTTTAAGGGTTGTTTTTTTTTTAATAATTCCATTTTATTTGGCTTCTATTTTTAGTAAATCCATTGCTTTGGATTATTTTTTTAATATATCCGTGGTTTTGGTTAATTTATTTAATATATCCATGGGTTTGGTTTATATTTTTTTAATAAATCCACAGTTTTGGTTTATGTGGTTACTTTGTTAATAAATCCACAGTTTTGGTTTATTTCTTTCACAAACCAAAAAACCAAAAGGCTCTGCTGCCTTTCCAATAAATCCATTGACCCGACAGAACTTTCAGCCCCGCAAAAAAAAAAAAAAGCCAAAAAAAAAGGTTAAAACAGAAGGAAAAAAAAAAAAGACCAAAAAAAAAAAAAATCCATTTCCACAAACCAAACACTGAAAAATGTTCTGAGGGAGGAGGAAGGGGGAAAAAATCGGGGGAAAACAAAAAAAAAAAMCCCAATAAAAATATAAAAAAAAAAGGATAAATTGGGAGGGAAGAAGTGAAGCTCTCAGCGGGGCCAGAGCGAGCGTGGGGACCCCGAGGGGGACCCCAAAATTTCGGGGGGACCCCCAGCCCCTCCCCCCATCTCTGTACATGTGGGGGTCCCTCCRTCCAGGCCTATGTACAACCCCTCCCCCAGCGGTCACTCCTTGCGCTTGGCCACCGCCAGCTCCACGCTGGGCATGCGGAACCCGCCCCGGGCAGCGCCACCGACGCCCTCGGAGGACGAGGACGAGGACAGGCGGGACTTGGGGGACCCCAGCGCCCGCCCCGCGTCCTCATCCCCGGCCGTGACCTCGTAGCACCCCTTGGCCTTGGAGCCGATGCCCCCGAAGGTCCCAAATTTGCTCTTGGGCTGCTTGGTGGCGGCGTCCAGCTCGGCCGAGTGGTCATCGCTGAAGGACGACGAGCGCGGCCGCGGCTTCTTGCTGCGGAACAGCGAGAATTTGCCCTTGGCTGCCGGCGCCTCGGCCTCCAGCTCGCCCTCGGCCGAGCCCAGACTCACCTTGGAGCTCTTCAGGTCACCCTTGGAGCCCGACACCGACCCCGACGCCTCGGGGGACCCCGGGGTGCCACTGCCCCGCCCTTTCTGCTTGGAGAAGTTGAATTTGGGCATCTTGAGCTTGGATTTCTTCATCCTCGCCTCAGCCTCCTCCGGCTCTGACTCGGCCACGTCGGCCCCGGGGAAGTCGACGTCCACCCCGACCTCCCGGCCCTTGGCCTCGGGCTCGGAGAAGACGAATTTTGGCATCCACAGCTTAGGGAAGGACACTTTGACCTGGCTGCCCTCGGGGCTGGCCCCGGTGCCCACCTTGGGGCCAGAGGCGTGGAACGTTCCGGCGCCAGCGCTGACCGACGGCGGCGTCACCTCAGCCRCGCCTTTGACCTTCGGCCCTTTCACATTGACGTTCAATCCCGAGCCGGACACTTCCAAGGCCGGAGCCTCCAGGTGGACGCCCACCCCTCCATGAGGGGCTTCCACGCTGACCTTTGACCCTTTGATGTCACCAGCCACGTCCAGGTTTGGTCCTTTCAGCCTCAGGTCAACGTCCGGCACGGGGACACCGGGAGATGCCGACGTTGGGAATTTCGGCCCTTTCAGTTCCACCTCGGGGCCTTCCAGCCCCAAACCGGAGCCCTTCAGCCCCCCCTTCACCTGGGGACCTTCCAGAGTGACCCCCGCGTCCCCTCCCTCCACGCCGGGGCTGGAGATGCTGAACTGGGGGAGCTTCAGGGACGGGAGTTTGATGGTGCCCCCCAGAATTTCGAAGCCAGTGTCGTCCGCCGACGCTTTGGGGGATTTGATGCCGATGTCTCCTTTCAACTTTGGTCCTTTCAGGTTGACATCCAAATCTGGGCCGGAGACRTCCAGCGAGGGCCCCTTGAGGTCCAGGGAGGCCCCTGGGGACTGGACGGAGCAGGGGACGCCCCCCTTGACCTCCAGCGTTGGGGACTTGACCTTGGGCAGCTTCACCGTCCCCCCCAAGCCGCCGAGATCGAGGCCGGGTGCGTCCAGGGTGATGCCGGGCCCTTCCACAGAGCCCGAAATGTCCAAGTCTCCCTTTAATTTTGGTCCTTTCAGGTTCCCCTCAAACTCAGGTCGGGAGATTTGGGGCCCTTTGAGCTTCACGTCCACATCCGAGTTCACGTCTGGCATTTCCAGTCCCAAACCCATTTTCCCCCCCGTGGGCCATCCCAGTTTCCCCTCGGGACCTTCCAGTTGTGCTCCAGCAATGCCGACTTCGCCTTTTACTTTTGGTCCTTTCACGCCCAAGTCGACGTCCGGCACCGCGATCGAGGGAACAGCGACGTCGATCCCAGGGCCTTTCAGGTCCCCCCCGATTTTCACATCCCCTGCGCCCACCTGGACCCCAGGGAGTTTGAATTTTGGGCTTTTCAGGTTCACATCGGGACCTTCAACGTCCACGTTGAGACTCGGGCCCTTGAGGTCGCCCTTGACCGCTGGCACCGACACCTCCAGATCCCCCTCGACTTTCGGGACCCCCACCGAGGCCTCCCCTCGGAACTTGTGCGATTTGAGGTCGAACTCGACGTCTGGGAAGGAGATTTTCCCAAACATGGGTTTCTTGCCTTTGGGAGACTTCACGGCAGCGTCGCCTTTGATGGTGACGTCGGGGCCGGCGACGTTGAGCTCCGCGTCCAGCTCCGCCCCTGCCGTGTTCACGTCAAATGCTCCCTTCTTCCCCTTCACTTTGGGGCCGCTCATGTGGATTTTGGGCATCTTGAACTTGCTCTTCTTCCCCTTCCCAGACAGGTTGACCTCGGGTGACTCCACATTCAGCTCTGCCTCCGGTAAATCCACCTCCGCCTTCGGGCTTTTCATCCCGAACCCAAACTTGGACTTTTTAAATTTGGGAGCTTTGATGTTGGCCTCCGGGCCCTCGATGCTCAGGTCGGGACCTTCAACGTCAACTTCAGGGCCTTTGACCCCGAATTCTGGGCCTTTGAGGTTGACCTCGGGCCCTTTCAGGTGACCTTCCACCTTTGGGGTCGAAATGTCAAAGCCGCCCTTGGTTTTGTGGCCTTTCAAGTTCAAGTCTATCTCAGGCATGGAGATTTTGGGGACGTTCATGTGCATTTCAGGCATTTTCAGTTTAGGACCTTTCACTTTGCCCTCCGGACCCTCAACGTTGACCTCCGGGAGGCCAAGGTCAACCTTGGGGCTGGACAGATCCACCTCGGCCTTTGGCAAGTTCACGTCCACATCAGGACCTTCTCCCTTAAAGCCAAATTTGGGCATTTTCATTTTGGGCAGCTTCACTTTCCCCTCCAGACCATCGACGTCAACCGCCGGGCCCTCAATGTCGACTTTGGGGCCTTTGATATCAACTTTGGGGCCTTTGATATCGACCTCGGGGCCCTTCAGACCCCCCTCGAGCTTGGGCCCGTGCAGGTCAGCGTCACCTTTCACCTTCAGGCCCTTCAGATTCAGGTCGATGTCGGGCATGGCGATCTGGGGGGTCTTGACGTGAATTTCAGGCATCTTAAACTTGGGCCCTTCCAGGGTCACGTCCGGCGCCTGAATGTCCACCTTGGGGCCTTTGATGTCGACATCTGGGCACTGCAGGTTCCCCTCCAGCTTGGGGACAGAGACATCGATGTCACCCTTGACCTTGGGGCCCTTCAGGTTGAAGTCGACGTCAGGCATGGAGATCTTGGGGGCCTTGATGTGCATCTCAGGCATCTTGAACTTGGGACCTTTGATCTTCCCCTCGGGACCTTCCAGCTCAACGTCGGGGAGATCAACATCGACTTTGGGGCCCTTGATGTCAATTTCGGGGCCTTTGAGGTCACCTTCCAGCTTGGGGACAGAAACATCGATGTCACCTTTGACCTTGGGGCCCTTCAGGTTGAAGTCGACGTCAGGCATGGAGATCTTGGGGGCCTTGATGTGCATCTCAGGCATGGAAAATTTGGGACCTTTGACTTTCCCGTCCATGCTCAGGTCAGGAGCCTCCATGCCCACACTGGGGCCCGAAACGTCGACGTCGCCCTTGGGGAGGGTCACATCCGCGTCCACCCCATCCCCTTTGAATCCAGGCATGGAAAATTTGGGCATCTTGAATTTGGGGAGTTTGAATTTGCCCTCGGGGCTGTCGATGCTGACGTCAGGGGCGGTGACTGTGACCTCGGGACCTTTCAGCTCTCCTTCGACACTCGGCAGGGACACGTCCACGTCACCTTTGACTTTGGGGCCTTTCAGCTTCAGATCAAGGTCTGGCATGGAGATTTTGGGGGCCTTGATGTGCATCTCAGGCATCTTGAACTTGGGGCCTTTCAGTTTTCCTTCGGGACCCTCAATGTCCACCTCTGGACCTTCAATGTCCACCTTGGGGCCGGACATATCCAGGTTTCCTGTTGGGAGGTTCACGTCCACCTCGGGACCTTCTGCCTTGAACCCGGGCATTCCAAATTTAGGCATCTTGAATTTTGGCAGTTTGAATTTCCCTTCTGGCCCATGAATGTCAACATCGGGTGCCTCAATGTCCACTTTGGGGCCTTTGATGTCCAGTTCAGGGCCCTTCAGATCACCCTCGAGCTTGGGACCTGAGATGTCCACGTCACCCTTGACCTTGGGGCCCTTCAGGTTGAAGTCAACATCAGGCATGGAGATCTTGGGGGCCTTGATGTGCATCTCGGGCATCTTGAACTTGGGGCCTTTGATCTTCCCCTCGGGACCTTCCAGATCAACATCAGGAAGGTCAACATCAACTTTGGGGCCTTTGATGTCCAGTTCAGGACCTTTCAGGTCACCCTCAAGCTTAGGGACAGAGACATCGACATCTCCCTTCACTTTGGGCCCTTTCAGGTTCAGGTCGATGTCGGGCATGGAGATCTTGGGTGTCTTAAAATGCATCTCGGGCATCTTGAACTTGGGGCCCTTCACCTTCCCCTCTGG
>RAHM01000623.1:5085-18102 GCA_003713295.1 Parotia lawesii | reverse complement strand
GCCTTTGATGTCGATTTCAGGGCCCTTCAGGTCACCCTCAAGCTTAGGGACAGAAACATCGATGTCACCCTTGACCTTGGGGCCCTTCAGGTTGATGTCCACATCAGGCATGGAGATCTTCTGTGTCTTAATGTGCATCTCGGGCATCTTGAACTTGGGGCCTTTGATCTTCCCCTCGGGACACTCCAAATCCACGCTGGGCACCTCAACGTCCACTTTTGGCCCTTTAATGTCCATTTCTGGAGCTTTCAAGTCCCCTTCCACCTTGGGGGCTGCCACGTCCACCTCTCCCTTCACTTTGGGTCCCTTCAGGTTCAAGTCCACATCCGGCATCGAGATTTTGGGGGATTTGATGTTCAGCTTTGGCATCCGGAATTTGGGACCTTTCCATTTCCCTTCCACTCCTCCAACGTCCACCTCTGGACCCTCAATGTCCACCTCTGGCCCAGAGATGTCCACCTCTCCTTTGGGCAGGGTCACGTCCACCTCAGGCCCTTCCAGCTTGGGGCCGGACACGTTGAAATGAGGCAATTTCATTTTTGGCATTTTCAGCTTGGCCTCTGGACTCTCCAGGTGGACATCTGGGACCTCCACGTCCACCTTCGGCCCCTTGACATTGACACCGGCGTCACCTTCGACCTTCGGGAGGGACACGTCCACCTCTCCCTTCACCTTGTGTCCCTTCAGGTTCAAATCCACATCCGGCATCGAGATTTTGGGGGATTTAATGTTAAGTTTTGGCATCTTGAATTTGGGGCCTTTTATCTTCCCCTCTGGATATTCCAAGTCCACCTCAGGCACATCAACATCCAACTTGGGACCTTCCACATCCAACTTGGGACCTTCCACATCCAACTTGGGACCTTTCACGTCGATCTTGGCACCTTTCACGTCGATCTTGGCACTTTCCACATCCATTTTGGGGCCCTTCACGTCGATTTTGGGGCCCTTTAGCCCAGAAATTCCTGCATCCCCCTTCAGTTTCGGGGCCTTCAACCCCAGGTCCACGTCTGGCATGGAGAGTTTTGGGGTCTGAATGTTGAGTTCGGGCATTTTAAACTTGAGACCTTTCCCTTTGACCTCCGGCCCTTCCACATCCACGCTTGGGACGTCGATGTCCACCTTGGGGCCAGAAATGTCCATCTCCCCCTTCGGGAGCGTCACCTCGAGGTCGGGGCTCTCTCCCTTCACCCCAAATTTGGGCATTTTCAGCTTGGGGAACTTCAGTTTGCCCTCGGGCCCTTGGATGTCCAAATCCGGCGCTTCAACCTCGACTTTGGGGCCTTTGATGTCCAGTCCGGGGGTTTTCAGCTCCCCTTCCAGTTTTGGGACGGAAACGTCCAGGTCTGCCTTGACTTTGGGCCCTTTGAGGCTCAGGTCAATGTCGGGCATGGAGATTTGGGGGGTCTTGATGCTCATCTCGGGCATCTTCACTGCGGGGCCCTTGATGTCCACGCTGGGGACATCAACGGCGACGCCGGGACCAGAAATGTCCACTTTGCCCTTGGGAAGGGCCACCTCRAGGTCAGGGCTCTCTCCCTTCACCCCAGATTTGGGCATTTTCAGCTTGGGGAACTTCAGTTTGCCCTCGGGCCCTTGGACGTCCAAATCTGGTGCTTCAACCTCGACTTTGGGGCCTTTGATGTCCAGTTCGGGGCCCTTGAAACCGGGCACGGACACGTCTAGGTCGCCGCTGGCCTTGGCACCGTTCAGGGTCAGGTCAACGTCGGGCACGGAGATTTTGGGGGCCTTGAGGTGCATTTCGGGCCCCTGGATGTCCAAACTCGGCGCCTCAATGTCCACCTTGGGGCCGGACACCTCCACGCCACCTTTCGGGAGGTTCACATCCACCTCGGGACCTTCTGCTTTGACCCCGGGCATCCCAAATTTAGGCATCTTGAATTTGGGCATCTTGAATTTTCCCTCGGGGCTGTGAATGTCCACTTCAGGTGCCTCAATGTCCACTTTGGGGCCCTTGATGTCCACGCTCGGAGTGCTGATGTCCACCTTGGGGCCAGAAACGTCCACTGCCCCTTTGGGAAGGGTCACGTCRACGCTTGGGGTCTCTCCCTTCACCCCAAATTTGGGCATTTTCAGCTTGGGGAGCTTCAGTTTCCCCTCGGGCCCCTGGATCTCCATTTCGGGGCTCCCAACCTCGACTTTGGGGCCTTTGATGTCCAGTCCAGGGGTTTTCAGCTCCCCTTCCAGTTTTGGGACGGAAACGTCCAGATTTCCCTTCACTCCGGGCCCTTTGAGGTTCAGGTCGACGTCRGGCACGGAGATTTGGGGGGTTTTGATGCTCATCTCGGGCATCTTCACTGCGGGGCCCTTGATGTCCACTCCAGGCACCTCCACCCCAATCTGGGACCCTTTAAGGTCCAGTTGAGGCCCCCTCAATTCTCCCCCCACGGTCGGCACAGACACGTCCACTCCTCCCTTCAACCCCTTCACGTCAATGTCCATCTCCACGCCCTTCAGGCCACCCCCTGGACCGGCCACTTGAACCTCGGGACCCTTCACGTCCACCTGGAGCCCCTTGGGGCCGAGTCCTTTGAGGTCGCCTTCCACCCTYGGGCCCCTCAGGCTCAGGTTCACATCCGACAGCGAAATTTGGGGCGTTTCCACCTTCTTGAATGTGGGGCTTTTCCATTCTCCTTCCAGGGCCACCTCGGGGACAGCCACGCCCTTGGGGACCTCCACGGTGGCGTCCACGACGGTGAATTTGGGGAAGGTCATGTGCGGGATTTTGACTTTCCCCTTGGCGCCGTCAGGGGCTGGGACCTCCACGCTGGGGACGTCCAGCGGAGGGGAGGGGACCTTGGTGGCACCTTTGACCGCCACGTCCACCTGCAGTGCCGGGGCTTTGATGGACGGGGATGAAACCTCCGCTCCGGGCGAGCAGGTGACATCCATCCCGGGGGTCAGAGCTTCACCRCCGGCCTGGAACCCGAATTTGGGGATTTTCAACACCGGGATCTTGATTTTCCCCACATCCACGGGCGGCGAGGAGCCGGTGACCTCTCCCTGTGGACACGGAGCCCCGCCGGACACGTGGGGCCCTGTGGTGTGGAATCCCGTGTCCAGGTCTCCCATCTGTCCGTTGGCCTCGATCCTGGGCGACCCCGGGAAGGCGCCGGAGCCCTTCCAGCCCGGGATGGATTTTCCAGTTTCTCCAGCAGGAATTTGGCTCTGGGGCRGCGCTGGCTCTGTCGGAGTCCGCAGGTGAAGGCCCCCGGTCCCGCTCAGGCTTTTCCCGGCGTCGGCGCCGGACGTCGTCCCGAGCTCCGGTGTCGGGATCCGGACGTTGAAATCGGGGCTGCCACCGAGGACGTCGAGGTCGCCGTCGTGCTGGGTGACGTCCACGGTGTAGGCGGTGACCTTGCGGGTGACCGTGATGGTCCGGCTCTGTGTCCCCCCGGCCTCGGCGTCCAGCCCCTCCTCGGACTTCAGCCGGGGCTTGATTTTGGTGGTGTAGATGCGCTGGTACTCCTCGTCATCGCCGCTCTGGGGATGGGAGACATCCGCCGTGAGCGCTGGGAGGCTGCTTCCTCCCCATCCCCATCCTCATCCTCATCCTCATCCCCACCCTCCTCCTCCTCATGCTCATCCTTCCCCCCCATCCCCATCCTCCTCCTCATCCCCATCTTCATCCCCACCCTCCTCCTCCTCCCCCCGTCACCGCCACTCACCAGCACGACCTCGGGGCTGCCGGGCACGAAGGCCTCGTGTCCGCAGAGCTGTCCGGGCAGGGGTGACCGGTCCCCGCGGCGCTGCAGCCGCAGTCCCACCGTGTGGTGGCCCATGGTCTGCAGCAGCTGCGCCACCTCCCCCGACTGCAGGTTGTCGAAGTAGACGGTGGCGCTGACGATCTGATCCCCTGCGGGGACAGGGACGGGGATGGCCAGGTCAGGGATTTCAGCGGGGGAGACACCAGGAGGGACCCCCCTGTCCCCATCGAGAGTGACCGTGGGGTCATTGTCCACGAGGACAGAGGAGGAAACACCCAAAGAGCCACCAGGATGGATGAAAAAGCTCCAAAACCCTTGTTTTTCCCCCAAAACCCTCAGGGAAAAGCACCTGGGGAGTCGCCGCCCACGGGGACAGAGGCAGAAGCCCCTGAGGTGCCACCAGGATGTCCTGAAGGTCCCCAAAACTCCAATTTTAACCCCAAAACCCTCATGTTTGGGTGGGACTTGAACCACGGGGTCACCACCCACGGGGGCGGAAGAATAAATGCCCCAAGCGCCACCAGGATGTCCCAGGTGTCCCCAAAGCCCCCGACTGTCCCCACCTTCCTTGACCACGCCCATGCGGGCGGCCGGCGAGTTCTGCTGGACGCGCCGGACGAAGACGCCGTCGTCGGTCTGGTCGATGGTAATGCCGTGGGAGCCGCTGCCCTGCCAGTTGGGCAGGAGGATCTCCCGCGTCTCCTCCTCCCGCTCCATCTGCGCCAGGACACGGTCAGCGGGGCAGGGCGGGGGCCGGACACGGGGTCAGGGGCCGGACACAGGGGCTGGGGGCCAAGGGGAGGGGCTGGACACAGGTTCTGAGGTCAGGGGAGGGGATGGACACGGGGTCAGGGGACGGACACAGGGGCTGGGGGTGGACACTGGGTCAGGGGGTGGGCATGGGGGCTGGGGGTCAAGGGGAGGGGCTGGACAATGAGTCTGGGGTCAAGGGGAGGGGGTGGACACAGGGTTTGGGGTCAGGGCAGGGCTGGACGCCAGGTTTGGGGTCAGGAGAGGGGGTGGACGCAGGGTCTGGGGTCCGAAAAGGGGCTGGACACTGGGCCTGGGGGCAGTGGAGTGGCTGGACACAGGGTTTGGGGTCCGGAGGGGGGCTGGACACGGGGTCTGGGGTCAGGACAGGGGACAGGAGGAGCCAGACCGGCCCCGCTGACCTTTGTGGGGTCCCGGTCCCGGCCGGATCTGCCCCAGGAATCCTCGGCCCTCGCTCGGGAACCTCGCGGCGACTCCGGTGTCACCTCCCCGGCCTGGAGGGGACAGCGGGGGACATCGTGGGACACCGGGGACGCCCCAGGGGACATCGGGGGGGACACCGGGGACGCCCGCGGGACATCGGGGGGGACACCGGGGACGCCCGCGGGACATCGGGGGGCACACCGGGGACATTTGTGGGAATTCCGGAGCGGGGGGGATCGGGAAGGGTGGGGCAGCATGGGGATGTCACCTGTCCCTTGTCACCTGCGTCACCCGAACCCCCCCCCACATCAGCTCCTGATGTTTTGAGGGGACTTCTCTGTTTTTAGGGAATTCGGGGGATTTTTTTTTGTCCTTTCCCTGCCCCAAAACCACCCCAAAAACTGGGAGGGGACCCCTGGGGGGACAGCACGGAGGGTCCCGGTGACCTCGGGGGTGGCCGCGAGCCACCGGCGTGTCCCTGCTGCAGAGGAGGTGACAGTGGCACGGGCGGGAGGGCGGCAGCGCCGGGACTGTCACACCCCGGGGACAAGCAGGGACCCCCCCGACTGTCCCCGGCGGGGCGGTGGCACCGGGGGGGCTCCGGATGGGGGGGGGGGCGCTGCCCGGTGCCACCTTGGGGTGTCCCCCCCCGCCCCGGGGGTGTCCCCAAGGGGACAGTTCGGGCTCGGAAGCCTCTGGAAGGCTCCGCGCGGTGGCGGCCAAACTGGTTGGTGACTCAGAGCGGGGCGGGGGGACCGGGGGGGGACAAGGGGGGGGACCGGGGGTGACTCAGAGCGGCCCCGAGCGCTGGGAGGGGCCCGGCCCAAAAATGAGCCAGAAAGCGCCTTTTCCACCATTTTTCCACGGTTTTCCATGATTTTCCCCTCTTCTCCCGCGGCTCCCTCGCGGCTCGGGGGGGTGACACGAGCGCCCACCCCCCCTTGGCGACACAGGGGACACCTTCGCGTGTCCCCGCGGCAATGCCACCCCCCCGCCACAGCGGCCGCGCTATTTTTGGGGTGAAAACCACGTGCGGCCCCTTCCCGGTATTTTTAGTGTCGTCCCCCCCCCGCCCCCAAAAAGCCGCAGAGGGATGAGATGTCACCCGTGTCACCCGCAGCCGTGTCACCCTGCCCGGTGTGTCCCCGGTGTGTCCCCCGCGTCCCCGAGCCACCCCCGCACCCCAAAAAGCCACGGCCACCACGCCGGGGGGCTGAGGGGGGGCACGGGGGGGCCGCGGGGGCAGTGGGGTGATGTTGGGGGACATGGGGACACTGATGGGACCCCCACCCTCGGATGCTGTTTTGGGGCCCCCGGGCACTGTTTTGGGTCCTCCCGGAGCCCCCCCCGCCCCTCCCCCGGGTGTTTGTGCCGAGCGCGGCGGCTCCGGGGCCACAAAGGGACAATTTGCTGAGGCCACCACATGTCCCTTAATCACCCGAAAACCGCCCCGCGCCAGCCTCGTGTCCGGTCAGCGGGGGGGTGTCACCGCCGGGACCCCCCCAGTGTCACCGCCACGGGGTCACCGCCGGGACCCCCCCAGTGTCACCGCCACGGGGTCACCGCCGGGACCCCCCCAGTGTCACCCCCGCGGGGTCACCGCCGGGACCCCCCCAGTGTCACCCCCGCGGGGTCACCCCCAGCACCTTCCTCCCCCTCCCCTCCGGTCACCGAGGACCCCACGACGTCGCCCCCGCAGTGTCCCCCCCTCCATGGTGGCACCTCCACGGTGTCACCCCCAGGACCCTCCTCATCCTCTTCTCCGCTCCCCGAGGGACCCCTGGTGTCACCCCCGCGGTGGCACTGTCACAGCGTCACCTCGCAGGGACCCCCAGGACCCTCCTCATCCTCCCTCGTGCTCCCCGAGGGACCCCCCGGTGTCACCTCCTGGTGACGGCGACGGTGACGCAGGGCCCGGGATCCTCCCAGGAAACCCCGCCAAATCCCGGAAAACCATCCCCAAAAACCGGGGGGAAAATGGGAAAAACGGGGGGAAAAAATTGAGAAAAAAAAAGGGGGGGAAAACAGGGAAAAGTGAGAAAAAATGGGAGAAAAAACCCCAGGACGATGAGGAGGAGGAGGAGGAGGAGGAGCGGGCGGGGCCCGCGGCCGGTACCGGTCGGACCGGCTGGAGCGAGAGTCCCGCGGGCGGCGGGGACCGCGGGGATCCGGGAGGGTCCCGGACCGGTTCCACCGGGTCCTGCCTGGACGCTGCCCGCGGCCACACGCGGTGGCGCCGGGATACTCCGGAGGTGTCCCCAAACCCCGCCCCGCTCCTCTCCCCAAAAAAACCCCCCCGGGAACCCCCAAAAGCGCCGCGTGCGCCCCAAAATGTTCGGAGAGGGGCGCGCGCAGGAATCGCCCCCCCCCAGAAAAATTCGGGGGTCCCCAGGGGGCTCGGGGGTGGCCTCGTCCCCCAAAATGGGGGGGGGTGTCCCCAAGGGGGGGACAGAGGGGGAAGTGGCGCCCGGGAGCGGCCGCGCCCCAAAACCGCAGCGGGCGCGGGGGGGGAGAGGGGAACCCGCGCCTCCTCCCCCCCCCCCAAAATCCCCCCTTCCCCCCGGACCCCTCGGGTTTGGGGTTTTGGGGTTTCGGGGGTCAAGCGAACCCCAAAATTAACGCCCCCCCCCAAAAGCGCCGAGCTCTCCCCACCCCCGCGCTGATGAGCGTTAATTAACGAACCCTCATTAACCGAGCGCCCACGCGCGGCCGCGCCCTCGCGGGATTCCGGGGATCCCCCCCCACCCCAAAAACGGCACCGGGACCCCCCCTCCGGGGGTCCCCGCGGCCCGGGCGGGGCGGGAGCGGCGGGAGGGGCCCGGACGGGGGGGAAGGGGGGGGATCGCCGCGGCCCCGCCCCCAACGGGGACTCCCCGGGCGCGGCCGGAGGGGGGGGAAGGGGGGGCCACGCCCTGAGCGCGGCCGGGACCTCCCGGGACCCCCGGGCACGGGCGGGACCCCCCGGAGCTGTCCCGTGCAGCTCGGGAGACCCCCGGGACCCTCCCCCCGGGATCCCGGAGCCCCCCCCGGGCGATCACGGGACACGCGTGGGCCCCCCCACCCCCCCGATTCTGTCCCGTGGAGTTCGCGGCGCTCCCGGAGCCCCCCCCGGGACATCCCCGGCAGCACCGGAGCCCCCCGAGACAAACGAACCCCCCCGAGCCCACGGCGGCACCGGAGCCCCCCGAGACGGTCACGGGACCCCCCCCCTGCACCCACAGGACCTCCGGAACCACCCGGGACCCCCTGGAACCCCCCCGGGACCACCGGGACCCACTCCCGGCTCTCTCGGAGCCCCCCAGGCCCCTCCCGGGACCACCAGGACCCCCCCCGCCCTCCCGGGGCTCCCGGAGCCCCCCGGGACGCCCTCGGACACTTCCCGAACCCCCCCGAGAACTCCCGGGACAGTCCCGGGACCACCAGAACCCCCCCCAAACACCCCCGGAACCGTCCCGGGGACCCCCCCTCGCCCCTCCCGGAGTCGCCGCCCGTCCCAGGGGGTCCCGGTTCGGTTCCCGGTGCGGTTCCCGGTCCCGTCCCGGTTCTGTCCCGGTCCCGTCCCGGGCGGTACCTGCGCGCAGCGGGCTCAGCTGCCGGGCCGGGCCATGCCCGGTGCCGGTTCCTGGCGGCGGTGCCGGTGCCGGCGGTCCCGGAGCGGCCCCGGCGGGTCCGTGCGGAGTGGCCGCGCCCGGGCGGGTCCCGGCTCTTGTAGGGCGGCGGAGCCTCCCCCGCCCCGCGGGGAGGGCCCGGCCCGGCCCGGCCCCGGGACAGGGAGCGGCCCGGGACAGCCCCGGGAGGGAGCGGCCCCGCAGCGGCCCCGCAGCGGCAGCGGGAGCGGCCCCGCCGCGCCCGGAGCGGGGCACGGCCCGGGGAAGGTTCCGAGCCGGGGCGGTTCTGGTCCCGGTCCGGGGACGGTTCTGATCTCGATCCGGCCCCGGTTTCGCTCCCGGTCCGGTTCGGACCCCGATCCCAGTCCCGTTTCTGGTCTTGATCCCGGGCTGGTTCTGATCCCGGTCCGGTCCCGGGTCTGATCCCGGTCCGGTCCCGGTTCCGAGCCCGGACCCACTCTGGAGACGGTTCTGATCCCGATCCCGGGCCGATTCTGATCGCGGTCCGGTGTCGGTTCCGATGCCTATCCGGTTCTGGTCCCGATCCGCTCCTGGTTGTGGTCCCGATCCGCTCCCGGTCCAATTTGGGACCTGGTCCCGATCCAGTTTCACTTCCCGGTCCGGATCCAATACAATCTCAATCCCGACCCAGTTCCGGTCCTGATACGATCCCGCTCCCGGTCCCAGGCCCGGTCCCGGTCCAATTCTGGTCCCGCTACCGCTCCCGAGCCCATCCCGATCCCACTCCCGGTCCCGATTCCATCCCGTTCCTTGGCCCAAGCCCAGTCCCGGTTCCAATCCCGGTTCCGGTCCCGGTTCCGGTCCGGGCTCCATCCCAGAACGGGACCCCCCCCACCCCCCCAAAATCCAGAGCAGCTCCTCCCCCCCACCCGCCCCTCCCCCCCAGGTGAGTCCCAAGCCCCGCCCCCCCAGGTAACCCCAACCCCCCAAACAGGCCCCGCCCCCCCGGGGTGAACCCCAACCCCCCCGAGGTAAATCCTAAATCCCTGGGGGGAGACCCCCCCCCAGACCCCTTTGAGGACCCCCCCAAAAAACCCCAAAAGTGACCCCAGACCCCCCCAAAAAACACCTGGACCCCCCAGGGAGGGGAATATCCAAACCCCCCCAAAAACCCCAGACCCCCCAAAAAGCCCCCAGTCCCCTCCAGTGTCCCCAGTGCCCTCCCAGTCCCCTCCCAGTATCCCCAGTTCCCAACCCAGGGGGACACTGGGGACAGTTTTGGGGGGGATCAGGACCCTCAGACACTGATGGATCCCCCCCCCCCAGCACCCCCAGACCCGCTCCCAGTTTGGCCCAGTCCATACTGGGAGCCACAATCTCCCCAAAATCCGGGACTTCTCCCACATGTGAACCTCCAAATTCCCCCAAATTCCCCCAAATTCCCCCAAATTCCCCTTCCCGACCCCCCTTTCCCCACCTGTAGGACCCTCCCCGCGTCCCCCCCAGCCCCGTTCCCGTTCCCGGTTATTTTTATCCCGTTCCCGCCGCTCCGGGGGTCGGTCCCGGGGCCGTTTTGGGGCCATTCCCGGTGGTATCGGGGCCTTTCCCGGGTCCTTTTTGGGGCCGATCCCGGGCGGATTTGGGGCCGTTCCCGGAGTGGAACCGAGGCCGTTCCGGGGCCATTCCCGGGTGGAACCGGGGCCGTTTTGGGGCCGTTTTGGGGCCGTTCCCGTTGGAACCGGGGCCATTCCCGGGCCCATTCCCGGGCAGTTTTGGGGCCGATCCCGGGGCTGGTTTTGGGGCCCTTCTGGGGCCGTTCCGGGCGGTTTTGGGGCCGCTCCCGGGCGGTCCCGGCGCCTCCGGTGCCAAATCTCGGCGCATTCCCGAGCGCTGCCTCATCCCCCCCGCCCCTCCCCGGGCCCCGCGCCACGGCGGGGGCGGGGGACACCCAGGGGACACCCAGGGGACACCCAGGGACCCCCACCCAGCCCGGGGGGTCCCCGCGATCGCGGGGGTGGGGGCGGGGCGGGGGTGACCCCCTCCAAAAGGGCGGATCGGGGGGGGGGGGGATCCGCTCCAGCTGTGACCGCCAGATGTGGTGGCACCGCTGGAAGGGACACGGCGGGGGTGGCACCGCCTTGGGGGGGGCTGGGGACACTTTGGGGCCCCCCCAGAGCGGCGGGAGGGGGAGGGGAGGCAGGGAGCGGCCCCCCCGCGCGGGGGGGATGTTTGGGATCGGCGCTGTTTGGGATTTGGGATGTTTGGGATTCCGCGCTGGCCCGGGGCCACCGGCGGGGCGGGGGGGCCGTGCCAGGGGACACGTGGGCGACAACGGGGGGGTCGCAGGGGGGTGTGGGGGGGGCAGTGCGGGGGGCACCCCCAGAATTCCCGAATTCCCGGGGACGGGGGGTCCTGGAGAGCCGCGGGACGGGGACGGGGAGGGGACAGGGACGGGCGGGGAGGCAGCGGCCGGTGGCACCGGGGTGGTGGCAGCTCCCGATGGCACCGCCCAGAGGCACCTGGTGGCACTTTGGTGGCACCGGGGTGGGGCTCAGCCTGGCGGTGACACCGCCCAGAGGCACCTGGTGGCACTTTGGTGGCGCCGGGGTGCTGGCAGCTCACGGTGGCACTGCCCAGGGGCACCTGGTGACAGCCGGGCACGGCCCAGCCCGGCGTGGCGGTGGCACCGCGGTGACACCTGGTGACACCGGGGCGTGGCCCAGCTCGGGGTGGCCCCGCCTGGCGGCGCCGCGGAATCCCCGGGCGGTGCCACGCCCGTGCCAGGTGTCCCCGTGTCGCGGCGTCCCCGCGGTGTCCCCGCGGCCATCGGGATGTCCCCAACTCCAGATGTCCCCACGTCCCCTCCAGCGCCCCTCGGTGGTGTCGGGGCTGCCCCGCGTCCCCCCCCGGGCGGTGCCAGGTGTCCCCCTGTCCCCTCCGTGTCCCCTCCGTGTCCCCTCCGTGTCCCCCCTTGTCCCCCCCCGGCCCCGCCCACCGCCAACACCGCGGAATTTGGCACCGGGACGGGGGCGGCCGAGGGGCCCCGGGGGGGGACACGGGGGGGACACCGGGGGGGGGGGACAGTGACACTGCCCGGGGGGGACAAGGGGGGGACAGACACGGGGGGGGGCATTGGGGACAATGTCGGGGGGGCTGGCGCTGTCCCCACCCGGGGGTGACTCAGGAGGGCGCGGCTGCAGAGAGGAGGAAACTGGGGCCAAACTGGGGAAAACGGGAAAATCTGGGGAAACCTCCCCAAACCGCTCTGGAATAACGCAAAACCCCTCCAAACCCATCTGGAATATCCCCAAAACCCCTCTGAACATCCCCAAATCTCCCTGGAATATCCCCAAACCCCCTCCCAAAAAACCTCCAAACCGCTCCAAACTCCTGCCCTGTTCGAAGCTTTTTTATTGGGTCGGGGCTGCAGAACCGGAACCCCCCGAGGGCCCCGAAATCCCGGGATTTCACCCCAGAACTCCGGGGGGTCACTTGAAGATCTTGCCCTGGTTGAAGGGCTTCCCCACGTGCCGGAACTCCCCTTCCCACAGGAAATATTCCGTCACCAGCGTCCGGCACTCGGCGCTGTCGGGGTCCAGCTTGCGCCACGTGTAGGACTCGTAATCCACCTGCCAGTCCGGGCACAGCTGGGAAACGGGGAAAAACCAGGGAAAAACGGGAATTAGCAAAAAAACCCTGGGATTTCTGGGAAAAAACCCCAAGAAAATATGAGATTCCCAAGGATTTTTGGGGTGTTTGGGGAGTTTTAGGGAGGTTTTTGGGGTGTAGGAGTTGTAATCCACCTGCCACTCTGGACACAGCTGAGGAAATGGGGAAAAACCAGGGAAAACCATCAAAATCCCACAAGATTCCCAAAAATTGGGGATCTTTGGGATATTTTTGAGGAGATTTTTTGGGATATTTTGGGATTTCTCCCCGTGAAGGCCAGCTCCTCTCCCCGCAGCCCCCAGACTCCTGATTTTGGGGACATTTTGGGCTATTTTGGTGGGGTTTTTCGGGATTTTCTCCCTGTAAACACCATCCCCCGGATTTCAGGGAACGTTTTAGGGAACATTTTGGGGTTTTTTGGGGAGCTCTCACCGTGAAGGCCAGCTCCTGCCCCCGCAGCACCCACACCCCCGAGATGCTGCTGTCGTGGTCGCTGCCAAACAGCACCACGGAGGCGAAGGCGTTCTTCCGGAGCTTGTCCAGGCGCTGGAACATCCCTGGGAAACGGGGGAAAAAACGGGAAAAAAGGATGGAAAACTGAGAGAAAAGGGACTTGTACAGGTGCTGGAGCATCCCTGGGACAGGGAAAAATGGGAAAAAGGGACGGGAAATCGGGAGAAAATGGGCAGAGAACGAAGGGAGAAGGAGAGGAGAAAAAAGGGAAAAAAGAGGAAAAAAAGAGGGGAAAAACAGGGGAAAAGAAGGAAAAGAGAAGGAAAAGAGAAGGAAAAGAGAAGGAAAAGAGAAGGAAAAGAGAAGGAAAAGAGAAGGAAAAGAGAAGGAAAAGAGAAGGAAAA
>RAHM01000622.1:61637-120624 GCA_003713295.1 Parotia lawesii | reverse complement strand
CCTGAGGAACTTAGACCTCTGGGTCTCCTCGCTTTTGGGTACGCCTGCTGCTACAGAGCCAATGCTGCCCGAACACGCGGCCGCCGAGACCCGACACTTTTCAGTGCGTGTCTGTGGAAAAGACGCTGCTGCCTCAAAACAGTGGTACCTGTGCCCCCCGGGGCTGACCCGTCTCCCAGGGCAGTATCACCCACTCTTTCTCTCAGACCCAGCTTAAAGGCATAGAAAGGCACAGGAGTCATATCTGGCATAGAGCAAGCAATAGGGGATATAGCATCATAAAGTCATCCCAAGACATTCTCAAACCATGTAATGGAAATACGGCATAGAGAAGTGATTGTGAGAGGAAGAATTTTAATTTTCTGGGCCTGGTCAAATGTCTCACAGCAAAAGGAGTCTCTGTTGCTGGAAACTGCTGAATTAAACATCTACTCCTATAGATCTCCTTAGTCACATAGTCCAGAAACTTGTGAGAAAAGCATCCACAAGGTTGCATTGTTTTGGCACTGAGGGAAATCACTAAGCATTAAAGCAAGTTCAAAAGATCTAAAAAGAGCTAAATTTTCTTTTCCAACTTTTATTTCTTTCTAGAAGAAGGAAGAAAAAGCCCAGATATTCACTTTGGCTTCTGCTGACAGACCTTCCTTCCTGTTTCAGCCTTATTTAAACAGCTGAGAAGACCAACTGCAAAAGTAGGTACTGCTTCAATCAGGAGCTCTGGTTTTAAAGTGTTTCACTTCTCAGATATAGAAACTCTAAAAAAGGATATCATTAACACACCAGACAAGTTACAAGGAGACTGGCAGAGTTCTTTCACTCTTGCCTTAGAAAGGGCAGAGCAGCCATGGACTGACTACCCACAGAAGAGCATTCCCACAGGATATAAAAATGTGGTGGCTGGAAGGAGAGGACAGGCAAGTGCTCCAGCAGAATTAAAATGTGGTAATTACGAGGGGCTGACTGAAGTGGGAGCTTCAGTTAATATTCACTTGAGACCTGAGACAGAAATGGAAGGTCTGCTTTACTTAACATGGGAAGAGAGCATATCAGTTTTCAACTGAAAAGTAGAAACAAAGGAGTAAGTCTTGCAGTCTTAATTGATTAAAATAAGTCCTTCTTGAGAGCAATGATAGTAGCTGGAATACAGAGCTGCCCTCTAAAACAGACAGATAGCTAAAACTTGCTAAAACTCACTGAACCAAGAAGAAACTCGGAGATAAGAATTAACAGTACTTTCATACAACAACTGTGAGTTCAAATTGGCTCAAAAAATAAAATTCTGGTCTTTAAATGTAAATATCAGTGTCAAGGAGATGAAGAGATACAGGCTGTGACAGCCAGGAAGCCAGGCTATTACATGACACATGGAAACAAAAGTGTAAGAGTTTGCATGGATTGATCAGAACTACTGAGCATGCAGAGGGTGGGTAAAGAAAAGGGTCTGCAGAACATGCTGAAATGCAGTATTTTCAGCTCTACTTTCATCCCTCTGGTGGAATATAAGAATGCTTAAATACAGGACTCTACTGTTAAGAAATATTATTCAGCATGGTTATAAAGTTTCACCTTACAAAAATGCCACTTTCACTTGATTGGTAAAGGATCAAATTAATTTTTCCAGAGTTTCTTTTCCAACCTTTAGGAAGCAATCACTAAGCCAAATCTATAGATGAAACTGAGCAAATGACACACAGTCCAGTTAGCTAAAAAACTTCCTCTGCTCTACAGGAGACAGAGCAAAACCAATAAGCAATACAGTGGATAATTGATTAGATATGAGGAGTCAAGACAAAGGAAAAAAACATTATGTTCACAAACCCAAAGAACTGGTAGCCTGCCAGAAAAGATGTATCTACTGAGGATAAGAAAAAAGGAACATTTGTATGGTGTAGGATCTGTTAGTGGAGAAAGAGGTCTGTGAACACATAACAATGTTTCATCTGGTGAGCATCAATGTCATCAAATTGCTTTCTGTGTTGTCCCGTAGAAAGAATTTCACCGCAGAAGAGCACAGAATGGCACAGCTGTGATGAAAGTTAACCTAGCAAAGAACAAGGATTTTTTTTTTTGTAGTAAGCCTGAGCTCACTCATCAGCAACTTGCTTGCTTCCCTGGACTGAAAACGTACTAAGTTCCCTCCAAATAAGCAAGTTTTTCCTGCAAAAAATATCGGCCTGAATTCTAAAACCATTGCCCTAACAATGCTGCTTTGCAGGATGCACAGTTCAAACCCCGATAATCTGAGATGCTGGCAGAAATGCTACCAGTCTTGGATGTGAGATATGTCCAGCATTAAGTTGTCCAGCCCAATATTCAGGGAAATGTGCTGCTCACTCCCATTTGCAGTGGTGTGGTTCAAGCAGGGTAAGGTATCACAGCGCTTATGAAAGCTGAATGCCAATGCACCTGTACTAACAGATACTCCTATAATATACTATAAAATCTGAAAGCCATTGATTTGGGGGAAGCAAATGTCACCTGGAACTCATCATTAATATTATACCGCTACGAAAAAAAGAGATTCCTAAGCTCTTCTTCTGAGAGTACTGAATGTTTTTGTGCTCTGTGCCAGAGCTCGGGCTGGTAAGACTTACCTCACTACAAAGCAATTTCCAGTCACTTCCAGGGAGGATTGTCATTGTATACCACACCTCTCTTCTGTCTCCTCTTCCCTCTGCTTGGCATTTTTCTATTTTGAGGAAAAGACATGGAGATGAGAACAGACCTAGATGTGGCACATCTGTGTTTTGCATTGTGGAAACTATCCACTGAGAGCAAACAACAAGACTACAGGACTTTGCAGCAGCTGAAAAAATAATTTTGAAGTACCTGTTTCTGGACACAGATCTAGATTCATCATATACTTTTCTTTAGCCTAAGACCAACGCACATTTTCCCACTCTCCAGTCAGAAAAAACAGGAAAATAAGTTCTCAAAATTCTGCCCAGCTAAGTGGTGATTTCCTGTTCAAGGACTTCAGACTCAGATTTGTCTCCTCCTCTGTAATTCTGTAATTAAAGAATATTCACATCTTGTGACTTACAGCACTTTACAAGTGTTTGTCTATATATATACTTTTTCCCCTTCACACATTACTTTATTTCATTTAGGGCTAAATCAATGATTTCAAAACCAAATATTCCTTTTGCTCTAATGTTAAAGTTCACAGTTCATGATAAGCTTGGTAAATAAAAATTTACTTTCCATAGTATTTCTCTGAACTATAAAAATAGTGATGCTCTTTGTTTCTATCAAAAATAGCTATTTTTGATTTGTGGCATTTTATTTAAAGAGCATTAAAAAATAAAATTTTCTAAGCAAAACTAAAAAGTCTTCTGCCTTTTATTTAATGCACATCATATGTATAAAAGTCAAAAGAGTAAGTATCTGATATTGATACAATGCTTATACTTCCTCAGAAGAAAAAGTCTCAACATTGAAAAGCTTCTAAATGACTTCTCTATGATTGGTTAAGAATTTGTATGCTTTTCCCGAGTCATCAAAATACAGAAAAAATTATTGCCCTCAATACTGTCTTTGAGGAGACTACAAGTAAAAGGATTAGATTATTACTGCAATTTTTATGTGATAAATTACTTTTTAAAACTTTTTAGTTTAAGAGATTTAATGAAATACACTAGGAAACATTAAGAAATATCTTTCTTGAGATGTTTCTCTTAAATTTAGTGGCTGCCTATCTTGAGTATATGACTAGAAGTTAGGTGAGCCGAAGTGATAACCTAACACTGCTGAAGTCAATCAAAATTTAACATCAACATCAGCAGATCAGAAACGCAACCTTAGATCTGCTTCGCATGTCTTCCCATTGACCTGGGTGACATATGGGAAATGTAACTTTCTTGTAGATTTTTCTTACCCAGGCTGGTGCCAGTGTCTTCTCTGCAGACTGAAAATTTCTGATGCAGGCTTTCCCATGGGAATTTAAATACCTAGGACCCTGGTCATCTCTGAATGGAACACCAAATCCTAGTTTGCAAAGAAATAAAACATAGCGGGGGAAAATGGACATTTTTGCATTTAAGAGAATGACTTGACCTGAAGAGGCTACTACTTACAGGCCTTCTTGGAATGGAGTAGACAAGGCAGGGATTCTTGTTTTAAGTGGCAGGTCATGTTGTAAACCACTTTGTCTCACTTATACGGTAAAACTGTCATTGAAAGCAGTCATTAAAAATGAACTTGATCATAGCAATGCAGGCTGAGAATTAGCTTCACAATTTACCACAGCAGAGGGTGTACTGTGAACTTACAGCATCTGTTGGTCATGCAGTAAAAATTTGCACACATGCTTTTGTCTGCAGCAAATAAGAGATTATGTTAACATAGCTGTCAACAAAAAGGGCTTGCTTGTTCATCTGCCCATAAAGGTCTATAAGGTCTGTTGTGGTGCGTGGTTTCCTGTGTTGGTTTAGCAAGTGGCAAACCTTCCCGGAGAACGACGCGGGGCTGCTTCAGGGAGAGCGGCTGTTCCGCTTCCCGTAGTCCTTCCAGACGGCCCCGCGCTCCTGCTCTGGCTAGCTGTCAGCTCCACAACACGGTGGCGATAAAGGAGGCGAGAAGGGTCTCTGCATGGGCACCTCAGAGGAACTTTATTCACGTGACGACAAGCCACTTCCCAGAGCCAGAGAGAGCACGTGGTCAGGGAACCTAGGGTTTTACATGGGGACGGGGGGGGGGGGGGGGGGGGGGGGGGGGGTCGGAGAGAGCACATGGACTAATGGTCTCAGGGCGCAGGGGCAGTACATGGGCGGAGTTGGGGTACTGGAACCAATAGGGAGAACCTGAGGGTGTGGCCAGGACTAAGGGCAAGGCGGGGAGGACTATGTGGGAAAGGCAGACATTTAGTAGGAAAAGGAGTGGAGAAATACAGCACTACAAAGGTCTATAAACTGCTAATGAAGACAACCAAAAATCCCCTTTTTGACAGGAATTTGAGCCCAAATCCTTTGTATGCCAGCTGAGTGCAGAACAGGATAAATTACTGTTAGGTCTGACCTGTCCCAATGACCAGAATTTTAGTTTTGGATCTAGAGAAGATTTCTTTTTGTTGAAATTTATAAGGATGCCATAAAAGTGTTGTTGAACTACACTTTTCCATTTAGAAAAAAGAAAGGGAAAAAAAAAATCTCAGCAAGATGTGGTCAAATTCAGCAACTGCCATGAAGTGTTACTGTCAAATATGTAAGAAAATATAGTTGAAGGCATATGGGAAACTCTTTAGTACGACTTCGTATAGCACAAAGCAATAAAAGCCAGGCAATTTTGTACTGTCTAACTCTACATTTAACTAGCATTAAATTAACCAAAATTTAAAATAGCAGTAATAAAAATGGGAATTGGTTCCCAAAGACTGAATAGCTGTTGCTGTGGTTTGAATTCAGAAAAAAACATTCTTTCCCCATCTTCAAATCTATATCGCCTAGGTGGGTATCTGGCTGGAAACTTTTATTAAAATGATGGTTCTCACTGGGAGGCCATTCACTGTTATTAAAATATAATAGAACCTCACAATTCCACCATTTAGCTTCTCAGAAAATCTCTTTCCCGTTCTCAGTCATGGAAAATTAATGAAGTAATCTCTCATAATTTCACCAAAATGTTTTTAGGCAATATATTTTCTCTTCATGAGGTAATGTGTTACAAAGTGTAATAAATAAATGAAACTAAAGCATAGCCTTTCAAATGAGGAAAAAAGTCATCTAATGCTGTACCTTTGCTTTTAAAACCATGTTACTCACTCTGAAAAAGAAATCAACATGCAAACTCTTCGTTAATAGACGTAAAGGAAGTATTATTATGACTTTGATATAATTCCTTAAACTTCATTTTTGCAGTAACAACTGAAGAGCAGACTGCTAGCAGATGTGTTGTGACAACATTGCTATGAATGGATGATGTGGGTTTAAACAAGTCCTTGCCTTTTGCCCAGGCTTCTGGCAGCAGGCAGTTGTTGTATTCAAGTGGCCAGCACCCCAATACCCACTCTCATTCATAAGTTCTTTAATAATGGCTGATTCAGTCTGTTATAGAATGAATTATTTATTTAATAGACACAAAACTACCAGACATAAAACAGAATATTACTACACAGGAATAAGATGAAAAGGAATACTAGTATTATACACACGGGGTTAATTTTAATTAATTTTACTGCTAGCAAAGAAATAATGTAACTTAGGATCCAATGTTTCTTACCACCAAATTGTTGAAGGGACACACATTGAAATCCTTTCCCTCAATTTCCAGAAAAGTAACCATGAAGTTGCATCCAAGCTTCAGAGAGAAATTGTCTCGCATGTTCCCAAGGAGTGTGTAAGAGACTTCTGCCTCTGTGATAAAACTGTAGTACTTGTATAGTGTAAAAACAGGCCTTTTGGCCACCTATGTTTTTTCTTTTATCTCTTCCCACGTCTGCTCTCTATACCAAGGTGTTGATTCTTGGTTAGGCTGGCAGACCTTTTGGTGCCAGGAGATGATACCTGCTGGGCCTTGCCCACTGGGTTATCTCTCCTATCTGCACCAGCCACCTGTGGTGGGGAGAGGGGTGATATGCCTTGTCACAAACATATCTTAACTACAATTAATCACACTATTATGCAAGGGTTTGGGATTGTGTGGAAACCTAAGTTCACCTTGCTGTGATTCCAGGCCTTTCAGCCCCAGAAGCTCACCTAAATCATAGAAGAACAAAATCAACCTGGACATTTTGTGCCATGTTAAAAGAGTTAGCAAGAACAGAGATGACCTGCCTAAGTCTTGTCTCACTTCTTAGCTCAGGAGGGCCATTGGGAATACCACGGGACCAATACAGGGTGTTGTGGTTAAACCCCGGCCAGCAGCCCAGCCCCTCACTCACTACCCCACCAGTAGAACTGGGGAGAGAATTAGAAGGGTAAAAACCAGAGAACTCAGCAGTTGAGATGAAGACAGTTTAATATGGAAAGCGAAAACCATGCACACAAGCAAACAAAACAAGGAATTAATTCACTGCTTCCCATGGACAGGTAGATGTTCAGCCATCTGCAGGAGAGCAGGGCCCCATAATGCATAAGGGTGACTTGGGAAGACAAACATCAAAAACCATCACTCCAAATATCCCCTCACATCACACTTTCCCCTTTCTTCATCCCACTTTGTATATTGAGCATGATGTCACATAGTATGGAATATCTCTTTGGTCAGTTGGGGTCACCTGTGCTGGCTGTGTCTCCTCCCACCTTCCCACACATCACCAACTTCCGTGTCAGTATGTCAGTATCAAAAACAGAAAAGGCCTTTATTATGCAATAACAAAAACATGTCTATATTATCAATCCTGTATTCAGCACAAATGCAAAACCCATCTGCTTATTAGACATATGAAGGAAATTCTAATAGTCAAATCCAGCACACAGAAAAAACAGTTTAAGATCTTCCCGATGTTCCAGAGACTGAGGGATTCTGCTGGATTCACTGATCGAGGCCACCTAAAACCAGCACAGACTCAGTGCAGCTGAGTTAAACCTCATCCAAAACATAACCCTTAACCCCAAATCTAACCTGGAACCCCTAGGCCCTAACACCTAGCCCTACCATCCTAACCATAACCCTAAACTGCAACGACCATAACCCTAACTCCAGGCACCCTAACTCTAACCCCAAACTCAACCCTGACCTCTCACCCCAAACCTAAACCCTAACCTTAACACCTAAGAAGAAACACTTTGGACAAGATTTCACTGCAGGCATGACCAAGCATAGACAAATTAAGATTAACACAATGATTACATATAACTGTGATCTTTCTTCTCCTCTCCTTCAGCAATATGTCCAGATCAACTAATATCATAAGGAGGTGTACAGAGTCCCTTGAAACTCTCAGAAATACCCCATAACTCATAAGGAATGTCTCAGTGGGGCTGGACAGTAGTGCAGGTTTTCTTGATTCATTCCCTAAATCTTACCTGGAAATACTTTAAACCATTTTTGCTAGTTTCAAAGTCTGAAGGAAAAGCTCCCCTGTTGCCCTAATAAAGAGAGGAGCTGGAGGTTTGATGTAACCAGAAAGCCGATTGCTTTCTGGAGTTGTAAATGTTTATCCAGTTAGGTTTTAGATGTGTTTGCAATTTACAAGTTAAACTGCAAGCATGGAAATATGGCAAGAAATTTACTTAACTTTCTTTCATTTGACCTAAAAGAAACATCTAAGTAAAAAGCAGTTTTCTGGCTAAGTCATGTTTTATGTTCATTCAGACTCCAAAACAGAATTGTATCTGATCAATGAAGTGAATTTAGGGCTTGAACACAGGCTCAGGCACACACACAGGCTCAGGCACACACACAAGCTCAAGTAAGGGAGACAAGGGGTGTGTTCTTGCAGGAAGGACAGATCAAAACAAAAAGCAGACACAGCATTTCTTACCTTGTTTACTTAGTAGACATGAATTAGTCATACTTCTCCATTTGTATTAGTTTGAAAGCAAACCAGTGGGAGATTCCAAGTCAGAACTACAATTTAATAGGAAAATTTAAATAAAGGCAATAGTACAGAAACACTGGCTTAAACTGACAGTCAGAATACAACCTGATACCCTGTTGGCCAGGATGGTGGTAGCAGTCCAATTAAATAGTGGCTGCTGTCCTGTTGGAGTGATGGATGTGGTTCTGTCAAAGTGGTGATCATGTAGTAAAGTTTGGTCCTTCTCTGGAGGTCCAGTTGTGGTTATGGAGCTCTTGCCCTCTAGGAATCCAGCGGTAGGTGCTGCCTGTGGTGTTCCAAGACTCAGATTATATACAGGTAAGAATGTTTGTGAGACTTGATGGCCCGTTAGCCAACCCAGAGGGAGTTATCAGGGCTGACTCATGGAGAAGATAAAGAACACTACCCCACTTGTTTTAACAGCTTATGAAGATGATAATAGAATACATACTTTTGGTTACATCTTACACTGTAACCTAAGTAAGTAGGTTTTAAGAACTATTTAAGTAGGTTCTTGTACCCTTTACTGGACTCTGAACTTTCCCTCTCATTTCTTGCGTTGGACCAGATACAGCTGTTGCTCTCTCGCCCGGTTGCCAACCCCTTAATCCTTTAGTCCTCACCCTTCTTCTGTATCTACTACTTCTTCTATCTTTCTCTTCTGTTAGTTTCCCAGTGTTCTTTAACGCTTATCTCTGCTCCCTAATTTTTCTCTTAATCCCGATTACAAAAATACAGCTTATCTTGAGCCTCACTCAAATACAATATGGGAAGTACTGCAGTTCATCATTATCAAATTTCACATATACAGTCCCTACGCATATGATAGACATTTTGATTAAAAGTAGTGAGGTTTTAGCCTTCCTGAAAAGCATGCTAGCTGAAAGCCATCTTGAATTAGCATAGAACTAGCATTTTTATAACCAATGTTTGTGGGACTTTTGCAATATCGTATGTCACAAAAGTCTGGAGGAGGTCATGACAACTGACAATTATCTTCTTTCAGAGTGGTCCCTATCTGCATGAGCACTCTTCTTGAAATATAAACATGGTTAGTATTTTCCTACTATATAGAACTGTGCATTTATCAGGGAAGTATGCAATGCAATAAACACAACACTGTATGCCCCTAAATTAAAAATCCTTTCTTGCTGTTGCACTGCAACTTTATCTGGGGACCTCTGCACTGGCTAAATACACTACTGCACAAAAGAATGTAAAACAGAGAGTACGGCTTCATTGGGATTTAGTTCTCATACTTCCTAAGGAACTGCTGCAGAATTTCGTCTAGAGAAAAATACACGCTCTTCCTATCACACACATAAAAGAAATGGCTGAGAAATTCAGTTAAGTTTATTTTAACTGCCTCCTCACTATTGATCCTGTGGTTGTTCTGCAAGGCGATTACAAACACTAAGTCATCACTGCATTCTAGTCACAAAAGTGAAAGGGGAGGTGAATGGGAATATGGTTTCTGACCTGATTTTTGTGCCTCTGAACATCAAGAGACATTTAATATCCACCAACCCAAACCCTGAGTCCTATATGGTGGAATAACTATGCAAAAATGCAGCTTGGTGCATTACCTTTTATTCTGCTGCCTACGGAAAAGCTGTTGCATTATAAATCTGAAGTATTTGAAGTGCTGCTATTTGCAATGCCAGTAATGCTAAAAATGTAATACTGGACTTCTACTACAACAGGAAGAGATAATATTTCAAGAGGTGTACATTTTGATAAAACTATGTATAGATTATGATAATCAGAAGCATAGATAATATTCAAATTCAGCTGTAAGAGCAATTCTGTAAAGTTTTAGTGTTCTGTGCACATTAATCCTAAGAAACTATGGGGGTGTCTGGTGCCTTTGCTTGAACTATCAATGAAAATATTGAAGGGTATTGAAGTCTGCTACCAGATTGAAGTAGCAGTAGTCCTTAAAAATTTCACAAAGCATCATTCATTGTTTTAGTTGGGTTTTTTTACCAAAAAAATGGAACAGTTAATACTATTATACACATTCCATAGGATTAAATCAGAGTTAATGTTGTTCAGTAAATGCAAGAATGCCACATCAGCCTTGCCTGCTCTTGAAACAAAAGCATGTACAAACACATGACCTTTCCACAGTGCTGAGTATTTTGTTAAAAGTTACTATATAGGAATCAGAAAGCCATAGTCACTGTAATTTGATCAGATTGACATCAAAATTATACATTAAAAAAACCAGCTAGAGGGTACCTGACAAATTTACCTCATTCATTCTTCCACCTTGAGTTAAAAATCCAGAGATTTCTGTAACTTGGTCCTAAAGACAACTAGCGATTGAAATGCTACATCTTCCCCAGGAAATCTTTTCCAGTGTTTCTCTATCCTCAGTGATAAAACAGGCTGAATTAATTCAGAATATATTTCTGGGCACCTACATAAAACATGAAACACTCTTAATGAAAAAAAGGACTTTATTTGATAATATGCATTAACAAACATAAATGTTTCAAGTTTCTAGCCACTTTCTTCAGCGTGAAATGCAGTCCTTCAAGAACACTTTGCCATAGAAACTAATCAGCACTCTGAAATTTGAAATGCTTAAATGTGTGATTATTTGTATTATTCACATTTTTGCTCCTCCAGTAGTCTTCGTAAAAGAAATTTTACTGTCATCACCAGATGCCATGAAATAGGATTTACTGAATATGTTTCTGGGTTCACAGAGATAAACCATTCCTCTAATTCATGTAAAATAAACCATACTATTTTAAATTCATTATTTAAATATCATTAGGATGTATGAGAAAGAGGAAATTATTTCAAGGCATAATTTAGACAGTTTGTTAGAGTTATGAAGTGCTGTTGATGACACATTAAAGAAAGATAATTAAAGGAATTAGTGAAATACTAGATATGAATATTTAAACTCTCTATACAGTAAACTCATTTTCTGTAATAATAAATTCTATCATTGTAAATGAAATATAACACCTGGCTGAATTATATTATATATGTGCTATACATCTATATACTATTTGTGTCTGCCTGTTATATGAGTCTAGAGCTAGAGAATAAAACAATACCAGGAAGGAAACCTAAGGAAGGGCAGAAGAGCTAAGAGAGGGGTCCTCCTCACTGTAGTCAGAGCTGTAAGCCTATTTCTGAATGAAAGCTCAGGAGTGATTTGGAAGAGGAACTGGACGTGCTCTGAATCCACTTTAAAACAACTTCTGTGACTCTGGGACCGACCCTGTTACATAGATAACATCAGAACTTTGAATGGCATGAGCAGAAGGTGAAGACAGTGAATCACTGCAGGGGATGAGCTGGTTCATATCTCAGGATGCCACAGTCCTTTTCTGACCCAGAAGTGTGTTTTCATGGTAGTAGAATGACAGGCATGGGAACAGCCAAAATTTTCAGGAAAATGCCACAGCTTCTTATGCACATTGTGCTTTTGTTGAGAAGTGGTTTTCTCCATATTTTACTCAAGTACAAACTGACAGTTTTACATTCTAGTAACCAGAAAAAACCTTTAGAGTCTTGATGGTTAGGAGCTTGAACTTTTTTGGTCAGTTTCAGTCAGACTGGTTGCAACCAGACTGAGCAGGGAGAGAAAAGTGCATTGCTGGGCACTGCATAAACATCGCTGTCAGTTCTCAAGTGTCTCAGATGCAGGCAGGGATTTCTTTTGTAGGGTGAGGATTAGCTCTTATGAAGCAGCAGGGCAGCTGGGTTCCTTTTTCAGGGAGGAAGAAGTGCAGCAGAAGGTGGAGGAAAAGAAGAAGGTGGAGGCACACTGTTTTCTGAACATACGTGTGGCCTGGCATGAAACCAAGGAGCTGCTGTGGCTAACTGTATTGTAAGCTACCTTTGGTATTTGTGAGTGGAACCAAGTAATACCACCTCTGAAGATGGGTGAATTCAGGATTTTCAACACCTATTTTCAATGAGTTCATCTAACTACAGAAATAATCTAATATACAAAAATTATATGAGGTATATTTTAAAAAATCATCACAGATGTTCAACAGGTTTAACAACACTGACAGAATCCTGACTCTTAGGCTGAACATGTGATGTGGTTTTTACAAATGTATTAAGTAGAGTTTTGCATTGAATCAATTTTTTTTTTCTAGAAAAGAATGTCAGGAATTATACAATGTGAAATTTGAACTTCACTCTCACAAATAGAGTGGGTTTTTCTCCTTTTGCTGCTGATGCCTTTTGGAGATCACTTTCTGAGAATAAGTTATCAGAGCCAGAGCAGAGAAGAACACAGAAAATGCAGCTTGATCTGGCTTGTGTGGAAGGAAATTGCAGTTTCCATTCCATTCCACTGAGACTGAATTAAAACTTTCTTACTACACACAACTGATTTTTCCAACATAACAACTATTAGCAGCCTTAAGATTTTCAACAACTTCTCTAACCTTTCTTCACTCCTAATGCCTGTGAGGGAGTACTCTCCTGGGAAGGAAAAATCTGTACTTCCAAATTTCCTTGCATCCTCCTATCTGTTATGGATCAATTCTGGACACAAGATTTCAGACCAAATAGACCCAGGGAACGTTCTGTCATCATGTGAGCTCTTGCTTTTAACCTAAGCTAGAAAAGAGAAGTCACACTAGATTTGCCACAAACTCTTCCTGGGTCCCCATGGGAGAAGAGTGATATTGGTCTTGCCTGTTCCGTAAGAGCAAACTTCAGGGCTGTGGGCAGATCCCTGTCATACAAATTAAGCGTATTTCCAGGGCAGCTCAGTCACTTTGGAAAAGGCAAAACAATACTGAGAAAAGCGGATATAGCTAATAATTTATTTTTCGTGTTGCATTATCAGTCTCAAAGGTTTGTTTCGTTTCGTTTCGTTTCGTTTTGGGTTTCGTGGTTCGTCTTCTTTTTTTTTTTTTTTGTGCATTTCAGAGAAACCGTCCCAGCAGAAGTTAGGGAAATAACGGCCGTGTTAAGACCGTCTGGATGAAACAAGACCCTGGGGAGCAGGGCATGGGCGGTGGATTTGGCCGGACTCCGGGGCTCCCGGCGGGCGTGTGCGGGGGCCACGCCGCTTCCCTTCTGCATTTCCGCCTTCTCCTGCGGCTTTTGGGGCAGGGAGACCAGGAAAAACCCGTAGTGCCTTGTTCAAGCCACAGTCATCCATAGCGGGAGAGAGGGGGAAAAAAAAATTCCAATGAACAAAACCCCTCACCCTTCTCTGAAAAGGAAGCGTGTTCCTTTGCAGCGGCACAGCGTTGGCGGTCCTTCGCTCTAACTTTCAGGCGCCCAACTGGCGACAGGGGCAGAACCGACGTGACCCAGGCCAGGAAGTCACACCTTCTCCAAACCCGGCGGAGCTACCACCGAGCCTCCCCCACCTCCTCTCACTCCGCCGACACCGCCCGCGCCCGCTGCCGTCCTCCCCACGCCGAGGCCCCGCCCGATCCGCCCGCATTGGCCGCGCTCCGCCCGCCCCCGCCCCGCCGCGGCGAGGGCGGCACTAGCCGCGCCTCCGGCCGAGCGGCGCCGCAGCGGATCCAGACGCGGAGCGGAGCCGCGGAGCGCTCCCCGCCCCGCCTCGCCTCGCCGCTGCTCGGCTAACGCGCAGGAGCGCCGCAGACTCGTCTCCTCGGCCGAAGTGAGCAAGTTACCGCCTGCAAGCCCAGCTGCCTGGCAGGGCAGGACGAAAGAGAGAAACTAAACGCCAAAGAACCCGCAGCCGCTGCTCGTGTCTGTTTTTTGGGTTTTTTTTTTATTTTATTTTATCTTCTGTAATTGTTTCGGGGAAAAAAAAAACAAACAAAAAACCCCCCAAAAAATACATCGCCGTGTTTTTAGCAATTCTTGCCGCGTGTGCAGTTGCTTCCAGCACACCCCTGACAAACAAAGGGAAAGGGGGAGGGGGCCCGCGTTTCGCAGAAGACATGCGTTCCGTCAGGAAGAGGTGGACTGTGTGCACCATAAGTCTCCTCCTCATCTTCTATAAGACGAAGGAAATAGCGCGGACCGAGGAGCGCCAGGAGGCACCTCTCACTGGGTAATTGCGGGGCGCCGCGCCGGGAGGGTGGTCCGAGGGGGCGGCAGGGCCGTGTCCCTGCCCAAGGTCCACCTCCGCGTCCCCGCCGGGGTCGTCAGGTGCCCCGGTGCCGCTCGGGCTGTGACCCGCAGCCTGCGGTGCCAGCGCAGCTCGACGCTCTCGCTGGCGGGCGCTGCGGAGGGCGCGGATGCCGCTGCGGGACGGGTGGAGAGCGGGGCTTGCTGTCGGGGCTCGGCGGCCGCAGGCAGGGTGCGAGTGCACGGGAAAGTGCGGGAGCTGCGCAGCTACTGAGGTTGCCTCTCACCCGCAGAAACGGGGCGCTCCTGGGAAGTTTCACCTGTCCGCGGCTGCCCCGGGGGCCGGGGCAGCCCGAGGTGGCGGCGGCGGCGGCCACCGGAGCGCGTTGTGCCTTTCGCAGGCAAGCGTGCCGGGATGCAGGTGAACGCTTGCTTCCGTCTTTGAAGTTTGCCTGGGAGCTGTGCTTAACTTGGCTGTTCCTTAAGGATTCTTGCTGTGAGAGAGTGTGGGTATCCCTTTCAGCTTTCGAGCTTCCTCCCCTCGAAACTCTGGTCCCTCGCTGAGACCGTCTGTTACATACTTTCCCTTTGCTGCTTGTCATTAACCTGAAAACGAAAGGCAAAGAGACCCTTGCCGTTTTTCTGTTTGCACCTCAGCTTTCTCTTTACGTACGTGAATGCCTGCATTCCTCATTTTTCTCCCAGCTTGCAGGTATTCTCTGGAGATGCTGGGTTTTCTGCCAAGCTGTTTTTTCCAAGGAGGTGTATAAGATTTTTTCAGTGGAGCAATGCATAAATTTGTTGGTCGTTTAATGAAATCAGCAAAAGCTAAGCAGGGGCTCACACTTTCTGTTTGCTTGTGCATATCGACTGTGGGGAGATTTTTGTCCTCTCGTGTAAACCCTTGCCTTAATTTAAGGAGGAGGCATAAGGGGGTTGTAAGTATCCGTACAGGCCTAGAGGAAGCTGAGGCATTTACAGCCTGCTTGGCCTCGGAGCTGAAGACAGAAAGTACATTCCTGTTTCCCGGGCAGTGTGGTGCGGTAGGGGGAGGCAGGCAACTGGGCACGGCTGGGCAGCTGTGGCCCCAGCACGCACCGAGAGCAGGGGCTGGCCTCACCTGTGTGTGTACGATGTTTGCTTCCCTTGTTATTCAAGATTTTCACAACTTGCTGGTATCTCTTCCTCTTGTTCAGCCTGGGTGTAACCCAGTTTCTACCACAAAGCTATCTGTATTCTTAGGAGATGTACAGAAGTTTAAAATTTTTGGGTTACAGCTGTGTGAAAACACAGACGCAAATGAATGTGTGAGGGAGAATTGTCTTTAATACCCATATTTCTTAGTATGTGCTCCTTCCTCTCAGACTAGAGGGAACTGATGAAATTATTCAAAAATTACGTTATATAAGTTTGCAAAGAAAAAACCACCTTCAACTTACTGCGCATTGTTTGACACAACTTAAAATTTACTAAAATGAAGTGTTGTTTTAATATTCAATGAAAGAAAATAAGTGTGATTAGTTATAAATATGTATGTTCCTAACAAACCTTTTAAAATGCAGCTGTAATATGCTTCTCACAAGTCATTTTGTGGTATCTCTATTTCTTTATCAGTGAGACTTCTTGTACACTCAAACTTTCACTGTTGAAATATTTTTTCTCTTCACAGCCTGTCATCCCATTTATTACTGTATGAAGCAGAAAAAATACCCTAAAAATGTATTGCTTGTTACTGCTGCCCCTATTGATGTTACACTTGCTTTTCTCTTGAATTAGGAGTTCAGGACGTTGGGTTATTTTTGACTGGCCGCATGGCAAGCAAAGTTAGTTTTCCATGGGATGATGTAGATGATTTACTTTCAGAAGTTACGGATCTGTGAGGTGGTCCATTTTATGGTTATTAGTGGCAACAGAGGTAAATCCTAGACAATACAAAAAGGACTAACTATATACAGTTCCAAATTACATTATAAACTTTAAACCAGCTGTGTGCTCTCATAGCAAAGTGTATCAGGACAATTACTGTGAAGCTTCAAATAGACAGTAATGTCCCTTTAAAGGTGAAACAAGTAATGAAACATGCATGTTATGTGCAGTGTAGTATTTCTTAAGCAGTGTCATCTTCTACTGATATGGAATATGCTTGAAAGCAGTTACTTTATATAATTAACTATTTTCACAAGAAGAGAGTCTTGCTATGTTGGTCTGATTGGTCACCAAAGCAAGGTAATCCAAAGTGAAGGCTGACATTGTCAGTTGTAAGTTGCTGTCACAGTATGGCAGCTCTTTCGTTTACATCAGAGAAGATTTGCAGTGATTCTAGAAGATACATAGTAAGCCAAATTTCTTTAAGTTGTTTACACAATGAAGGATTACCTGGAAAAGGTTTTTGATTTTTATGTATTAGTTTATTTAATATTGCTTTAACTGAAAATTAAAACAATCCAGTAAAAGGGAGAGGAGGATGTAAGCGAGCACATTTGTGTTCACAATAGTAACCTTAACACAAAGTGCCTAGGACCTCCTTTTCATAAAAATGTAATTTAACATTGTTTCGATGTACAATCTGTGTAACTCACTGCAGTTGTGAATTGTGAATATGGAAGTCAACCACATTTCAAATGCTATGGTTTAAGTGTCGGCAATGCATTTTGTTGCTAAGTTTTGTCACTTGTTTCACTGTTCAAGTGTCTACTAAATAATATTTAACCCAGAATAAACTAGAGACATCTCTGAAGTATCTTTAGACTGAGAACTTTACCTAGATGTAGTTTGGTAGTTTTTCTTTAGATGCATGCACTCAATGTATCTAGAAAATACATGCAGGAATATATATGTAATCAATATTATTATAACCATTTTGGAAAAGTTTTAGGGAATAAAATATTTTAATGTAGCAAAAAGTATCAGTTGGATTCTGGCTATTGAATTTAGGGACTTCTGCAGCATCCTCCTATGCTTTCAAGTTAGCAGAATTTGGGTAATTTGCATACAGGTCTTGTACCTGAAGTTGTAGGTTTTCGGTAGGTGGCAGCCTTACCTCCGCATCGGTGTGATGCCAGGGCTGCAGGGTGTTGGCATGGGCGTGAGAGAGAAAGGGAGTAATGCAGGGTGGTTTTGGTGAAGTGCATGATACTGGTTTGATAGTTAGAGGGGCTTTTGCAATGACAGCACTTTCTAGAAATTACTACGTATTACTAGTTTTGTTAATTTAGCTTAGTTAATGTCCCATTACAGGTTAGCTTGTGTTTAGTCTGTTGTATAATTTACCAATTATTTTTGCTTTATATATACAGCAGTAATGTTGCTGTATTCCTTACTAAGGGCGGTTATCCAACTGTTATCAGAACTTACAGCACAGAAAAACACAACTCAGCAATTCCTGGAAAGCGTACAGTCTCACATCTTTTCCATTTTGTTCTTTGAAGGGCCGTGGTCACATATTCTGTTTCCAAGTTAAGTTATCGTTATTGGCAGTATTTCAGAGCATGCTTATTTAACAGATTAACATATTTTTTTATATTATTGTCCTGTGCACGCCTGAGTGACAAGACTGCTGAGTTACAAGACATTCTGTGTGGTAGATTTTTATATCCAACAACTTTGATATATTTGTGATTAACAGCTGTGTTTGAACTCAGCTGAACATTGCTCTGGCATCTAAAAGGGAACAGTATGGGCGATAATGGAAAGATGTGGAGATAAAAATGAATTTTAGTCCTAACACCTTAAGTTGTGCTTGTAGTGTTTGGGTTTCTCTGTCCCGTTTATGTGATCCTGTTGGCTAATATCACTGAAACTTGTGCTAGCTCACCAGGTGTTCAATGGTCATCACCCAAAGCTTACTGTATTTATTTTTTAAGATTATGTTGCCAAAAAGTTACAATCACAAGACTAATGGACAGGATAAGACAGTTGGGTTGTTTTGAATATATGCATGCAGAAGTCTCATGAATTGTTGGGGAAATTTTGTATACCATTAAACTCCAGAATTCCGTGCTTAAAAATCTTTAGCATCAGCAGGAGGCCAGAGATATTCATTAAGCCAGTATTGCAGATTATGAACAATTGCTGGGCAAAGGCTTGAAATTTAACACTTAATTCTTAGTTTAGTACAAGAAATTTGGAACCTAGAAGTGCAGAATCTGCTTCACAAACATAATGAAGTTTTGTCCAGATTCACAATTTAGATTTTATTGTAGTTCTTATGTCTATTCCATTACAAATATAAACATATTTAAGCTCTTAATTTGCATATTCAGCTATTACAGGTAGCTGTCCCATAGATTTTTTTCAGTTACAGTTTATTTTCTTTAGAAAGCTAAGAGATAATTGCTTATTTTTGTTGTGACTAAAAGGATATATTGCTGGTGCTTGGGATGTAAATTATTTAAACTGGAGTTAGCCTAGACATAATTGTGTGTTTTCTATATTGCATTGCAGGTACAGTGAACTGAGTTTGAGTAGATCAATCATCAATAGCTCTGATAAGATAATTCGAAAGGGTGGCTCCTCAATCTTCCAACATGCTGTAGAAGGTTGGAAAATGAATTCTTCTTTGGTAATGGAAATCAGGTGAGTGTTTTAAATAAAAAGCAGTTCATTTCACCTTGCCTATAATTCTTCTCATTCATGTTGCTTTATAATTCCTTTGGTCTATAATTTGTAATTTGGTTTACATTTGCAGGTGGATGTTTTTTAACTGTATGTATTTAGGTTTCAGTGTTAAATGCAACTGCATTACATTAGGCCTCAAAGTCAAGTCATCCTTCATAAGATTTAATAAAATGTTTTCGTCTGGCTGTGACTGTCAGACCTGCAGTCAGTGTCTACATTATGCGTGTCCATATTTAAGCTGGTTGTCTAGAACTCTTCCACAGTCAGTGGTGGGAAACTGGTGCTTTTAGGACATGATTTTCTCTCATCCTAAAGGTTTGAAATAGAACAGGTGTAAGTACCCTGGGCATACCAATTTTCCTCCCTTGACTACAGAGGGAGCTTAGGCAAACAGCTCAGATCCAGGAGTCAATAGCTGGGCCATCAAGTGCTGTGAATCCAGTTGTGACTGTGGCTGGTCCATGTCACAGGGTCAGACACTGACAATATCTATGTCTTATGCAGTTTCCTTTCTTGAGATCAGAAAGGCCAAAAAGAGCCTTAGGCTCATGCTGAAGGAGCAACCCAGTAGCAGAGTTAAAGTGAGTGATAGTTCTGATGTGGCTTGATATTTACAGTGGATCTCTGCACCTTGGAACCACAGAGAGTAGCAAGCAGATGTCTCTGAGTTTGTCATGTTGTATTTTCTCCATTTTCATCAGGAAGGTGGCCCATGAAAGAAGCATGTAGACCATGGATTGGCAATGTGGAGAACTAAGAGTGCCACGTTCTATGAAAAATGAGGGAAATTAACTATTTTTAACAATAATCACATAGCAGATTAGACATGATTTTCTGACTATTAAGATTTTGAATAAAAATTTGGTCTAATTAAAATGTGGTTTCCCTTTCTACTTCTGAAATTTTACATTTTTAATTTTTTTTAAATTAAAGGGCAGTTTACAAACCTCTTAAGCAGGCATTGTTTCCAGTATAAAAGCATAACTTCTCTGAAGGAGGAATTTAGAGATTTTTTTTCATGACTGCTATTTTATGTCCCTAATTCTAAAGCATACAGAAGATAAAGGTAGCTTTGAAATTTATGTATCGTAAGTTATATGTCTGACAGTTGGGAGAAAATAGCTTTTTCTACTTGTGAAGTAAACTGATTTGGAAATGAGCAAGTGACTGTAAGTAGAGACAAGAATTATTCCCAGTCATTTTACTGAAAAATTGAGTATCATATTTGAGAACCATTTAAAACCAATACACTTTGCCGCTCAAGCCAAACAACAAACAAGAAAAAATATTACAATAATCTTTTGGTTAAAATTAAAAGATAAAATTATGCTAATTTTCCACCTGTTCAAATGCAAAATATATCATTCAGACAAAGAGGTAAAGCAGTAGGGAATGCTTTAGTATTTTTTCATCCTGTTAATACATGTGTATCATCTCAATCTACTAAATTAATTCATTTCAACATAACTTTTTTCTTTATTGTTTTCCAGAGGAGGAAATTTCTCTTATTTAGTAAATTACTATTGTGTACTTAAGAAGCACTGTGATATCTGGGATTTTTTAAAATATTGTGCAGGGAAGGGGAGTTTTTTTGTCTCGTTAGCAGAGTGAAGGAAACAGTGCATCTTGTACACTGGCTTAAGAACAGGCGATAGAGATTCCACTGTAACGTAAGATTTTCTGTACCGTAGAGAGCATAAAACTGAGGTTATTTAGAAGTCCACACTGCCAGTCTTGTTTCAGAGGAAATGGCTACCTTTATGAACACTGGGGCAGAGACTAGGTGTGAACCAGTAAATTATTTTAGGTTAATGTGACTTGGGGCCAAAAGTTGACATGAACTGTATGAAAGGAGTCAGTGCTACCAGCTAGGCATAGTCTTTCCAGTAATCCTCTTTGCTGACATGCATAGCACATTCAGTTATGGTTCTCAGTGGTGAGGGAGGGATGTCAGGTATGCTTTTCACTGAGGAAGCCACATGCAACCCCTTATGATGTCTTTCAATCTGATGCTGACTAAATTGTGTACATTCTCTCACTTTTACAGGTGGTTTGCTATACATGTTTCTTCCACGTTACGGCAGTAAGAAGCATTTTAGCTGTAGTCTTACACTTACACACCTATCAGGACTAACTTTAAAAGTGTCTAGCAAAGTCCTACAGTGTTCTTGTGGTTTAACTAACTGCTCAGCCCACCAGAATGTTACATGCACTGTGTAGACCATGAAGATGATGCGTAGTCCATAATTGCAGCTGTTAACATAAACAGTGGTTGGTGGTCTTGTGGTGTGAGGTTGACCATAGGAAGTAACAGTAAGACAGAAACAAAAACCAAGCTAGTGCCTGTTGAATAATATATAAAATGTTACCAGTTCTAAGCACTGGAGAAATAATTTGTGAAGCCGTTTGTGTACAGCATAAAGATATTTCATAAAACTTACAGTCACCCATAAATTACAGATGTTTTTGTGTCTTACATCAGCTTGCTGCCCACGTTAGCAATTTTCAAATATAGAAAGTATTTTATAGTGAGTTTTGCTTTGTGCAAGGACTATTGGTCAGTAATGTGTCAAACCTTGTTGACTGGCATCTAGAATATTATACTTTGCTATTGCTTTGTTGATTTTGTGGGCATCGTCGCTGGTCATTTCATTTTTGCTCAAGTTAGTGATGTGTCTATCAGCCTCAAAGGCCTTAGGAATTCTTGGCAAGGCCACGCTCAGATAGGAGTCAATGAGTGGTAAAGATCCTTTATCAGGACCCCATGGAAGGCTGGAAAGCTTCCACTGGGTTTCTGGTGCTCTAGGATTTTGCAGCCAGAGAAGGCAGTGTGTGGGGTGTAGCAGCCCTTTGGAGATGCTAAGCACGCTTAAAAAGAAAGAGCTAGACTTTCTGTGATTGAGGTGGAAATTATGGATATTACTAGTTACTTGAGACTGTGTGAAATGTGCTGCCTTGACAATGACTGGTTTAGTGGGAGAGTGAGTTTTGCAACTGATGTTACCTTCTCATTTCTGGCAACTTCTTTGAAGAAGAATTGATAATTCCTGTGACAAAGGGAAGAAAGGGAAGAAGACTGCTCTCTTGGCTCCCCTTTCTATCTGAATTAGAAGAAGAAGTCATGAAGAAGAGTCCACCATCTGCTAAGGTTTTATGTTTCAAGTCCTTTCTACTCTCTGTGGCAACGTGAAGGTTTTCCTTATGGTTACGGAAATAAGGAGACTTCATTTGTACTGAAGGCTATAGTTTCAGAAAGTAGGGATGTGGCTGAGATGGTACAAACCTGTCTGGGGAAGCCTTCCACACAGGGCTGATGACAGCACATCTGTGACCTGTGGGAAATGAATCACAGTTCGATATCTGTGACTTTCTTCTACTTACTTCTGATTAGATATGGGAATTTATGATGAAAGGAGCAGAAAAGGGTTATGAATTGGAGGAAGGCAAAATGTTTTAAAAGTACATTGGAAATGTATTTCTCTGCAATTTAACAGAGAATATTTCCTGTCAGAAAAGTAAGATGTTAGCAGCATCTAAAGAAAAAAAAAAAAAGGATCTTCCTCCTTCAAAAGGTTCAGATTATTATAATTTTTTGTCTTACGAGTTATTGTGAAATAGCTGTGATAAGTCCCTGAAGTGCAAGCAGTAAATACCGAACGAGCAATGGAGCACTACCGTTGCTCTGAAGCTTTTGGAACAATGTTCTGAAGCCATTTGCACTGTTTCCTTCTGATCATTTTTGTGTCAAAGTCATGGAATCTGGGGTTCTCTGATCTGGTTTAGTCATGATAACCCTCAGGTGATTTTTGCTTGCCAATCTATCTTACTCTACCGTGCTTATCTTCATGAAAAGCTGGTATATGAACGACCTTCCTGTGATAAGCAGTAGTTGAGTCATGGTCTACTTAAAAGCCCGCTTTTCCTTTTGCATGCCCACTCTCTTGTATTATGGCACTTCTGTTTGTGTGGCCTCCATCAGCTGGGAGCTCCAAGGTTATTTGCAGTTAGGCATGTTTTTAACAAATCCAAATTAGTGGTTGAACTAGATGATCTTTCATGTCCCCTTCCAACCCAAACTATCCTATGATTCTAAATGCTGCTTTCCTGGAAGAGCTTTTCTTAAAGCTTCCTTTCAGACTACAGTAAAACCCAGCACAGATGCAAGTACCTGTGGTCCCCACTGCCTCCTCAAGAAACCAACAGGAGCTGGAACTCTACTCATGTACAAGAGCAAACTGTGACCTTTTGTTACCACAGAGTTTGTTCCTACATGTTGTTTTTTAATTAAACTAATCTAGTTGGCAAAAAATCATGTTTTATCTAGGCCGTAATCCCTGGTGATTCCAAAGGCTGAGAGCCACCTTCTTCCTTCCAGCTGTGGAGTGCAAAGCAGAGTCAGGACTTGCTAGGGTTAGAAAATCAAGTTGTCTATGAAGGCCTGTCAGAGAGAGTCTGCAGGAGATCAAGAGGAGGGATTAGAAATCTACAACATAAAAGTTTAAAAAAATAGTTGAGTGGTTTCTTATCCTCAGGTAAAGGATATTGCTAAGAATTAGGTGTAGTCTGTCCTTCACAAGCAAGGCATGAGGAACAAGAGCAGCCTCAGCTGCTGTGGAAGAGGTCTGAGGAATACTGTGCTTCCAGTAAGGCTAGGGAAACACTGACAGGTGTGTGGGGTCCTTGTCAAGTCCCCACCACAAGGGATTATTAGGAGCATATTAGATAAACATGGGCTGGGGGACATGTAGATAAAGGCACATCTTCAGTGGGCACAGAGAGGATCAAGTAAACACTTAGTCCATCTCTGTTCCATCATGTGTTTGCTGGTGAACCCTCCTGGGCACTGAGGATGTGCTCCAGAGGCTTCCCCTCACACCTGGGGTCCACTCAAGTCCAGCAGCAAGGATTTATGGCACTGCCTGCCTCTAAATAAATGATTTTTCCCAGAAAAAGCATTGGAGGTCTTATTTCAGTTTTCTTGAGAATGTCTAAAAATATACATGTTTTTGTAATCTTACAAATCTTCGAGTGGTCTGTGTTCTTCATTCACACAGTTCTGAGGCAGATGAAAAATAGTTTGAGATTATATAAGTTTTGTAGTGCAAAGACCACAGTACAAAATAAAACTAGAAAAATGCACATCATGAGAAAAATCTCACCATGTTACCCCAGAGCAGCACATAGTTTTAACAAATGGAAAGCTGTTCAGAGACATTACTATCTGTTGCATGAACTCTATCAGATAACCGGGAGTTTCAGTTGGTACTTAAATATTATGTTTCTGCTTATCAAAGCAAAACCCTAGGTCAGCCACAGATTATGACACTATGTTTTTTTGAGTCATGTAAACATGTTACAAGTAGGTGCTTGGCTACAATTAAGGGTGAGTCACATCAGTCTCACCTGCGCACAAAACGACTCACGGCGCACCCCAATACAGTTTTATTTGTCATAAAAAACTTGAAGCTCACCTTAAATGAAACTGTTTGTTTACACATTTTAGCTTAAGGTTGCAGAACACCTTTTCTTCAAGGTTTACTAAAAATTATGCTTTTTTTTCCCCTTGGTGGAATCGAGCTTACTTTTGAATTTAATGCGCAGCTTGAAGTGGATTAGCACTTGTCATTATTTTGTCATGTCTCTTTAATCAGAATAACCTTGTTGTGCTATTTTTAGTGCTCTTTGTGGGACAGAACAGAGGTTTAAACAAGTTATTGTTATTAATCAGCATCAAGACTCACTGGGACACTCATGTATGTATGCTCAGTATTTGTTACGTCCCTCCGTAATTTTTTTTTCTCTTAGTGCTTATGTGAAAATCAGAAGGACTGTTATCCCCATTGTACGGGTGAGTCAGTTGCACAGAGGAACTTAAAACAGTAGCGTGGACTCTGCATTATTTATCATATTACTTTCAGTATTAAAAGATACCTGGATACTGCCAGATGAATCAATAAAAAATATTTTAATGTTAGCATTATTGCATGTCTCTTATACAAGGATTCTATTGTGTACTGCAATACCTGTGTGCACGTTTAATTGAATATGCTAATGACAGCTTCAGACGAAAACATTTTTAAATAAGTGAGAAGATACTAAGATTAGTGACTTCTGCCCATCTCAATGTTTTATTGAAAAATAAATTCCTTAGACATTTTAGAAATTTCAGCTATGTTAGGTGGTTGATTATCGGATTCTAATTCAGGTCCACATGAGATTCTTTGGAGGACTTTTATCAGCATATAGATAAATGAGTTTTGAATGTAAGTAACCAAATAAATAATGGAAGCCAAGGTGCTTTTACTTTTTTTGGTACTGTTTGCATAACTTCACTGCCTTCCTCTTATTTTTTAAAATAATACAGAAGATACTGTGTTCATGCACAAATGTTGCTACTTTTTTGCTTACATGGACAGTTTCAGGCCAATTTTTTCTAGGCATCAGGAACTAAAGCAAATCTTCTGGTGATCATGTGACTTCTTGTAGTCGGAAATCTAGTTTCTGTATGTTTCGCATAATTTTTTGAGGTTTTGAGACTCATTTGTGGTCATCTCAAGTCAGAGTTCATGTGCAATGAGTCTCTCAATAGCTTGGCTGATGATGTTCATAACTTCTGATGCATTCATGTTATCCTTTACAGCCCCAGCTGTAGTAGCTCTCTTCCTATGTAACGAATAATTGCAGTAATTTTTAATGCTTCTAGATTGGGCAATTCTTTCTTGCTTGCTCTTTTTTGTTTTATAGTGAGTCAAGGTTTTAAAAGGTTAAAATTTTAGCTAAAAGTTAGAAGCAATTTGTACTGATTAGAATGCAAGGTAGAAAAACAAAAGATAAGTTAACGATTAATTAGATGCTTAAGCTAGAGCTAAATGATGTATTATTTGCCGTTATATTCTTGTTTTAAGTCTTGTTTATAAAGGGAAACAGAATAAATGAACTGTCATCAAAGCAAATTGAAACTAATAGAATCAAGAACAGCACCTGAGTTTTGTAATAATTAATCAAAAGTAAGACATCTTGGGCTGCGCCAGCAGGTCATGAAGGCCTGCCAACAGTGGGAAGGTAAAGAGGTCAGAGGTATGAGGAAGACATTCCTGATTTCATCTTTCAGGACCACTGACCCAATTCAAGACCACCAACTCAATTCAAGAGAGAAACTGTGCGTGTGTGAAGGACTAATGATCTCATTTTAATACAGAGTGGGGAATGGGTGGTGCTGGGGTCATACATACGTAAAGGCTGTAAAACTTTAGGTAATAAATAAGGAGTGAAGAATCTTGTACTTCGCTGGCACGTCTTTAGGAGGCTACTCCCATGCCGCCCGCCAGTGCCTGAATAAACATACCACTTTCTAACTTTAATTAGTTAGAGGATCTTTTGTCGGTGGATATAGAGATTTAATGAATCAATAGTAGTTGATGTATCTGTTGCAGAGTGCCCATGTAGTTAAGATATCAAACCCAATTATATTTAAAGTCCGTTCAATTTAAAGGCCAAATTCGAGTCTTCCTTTTACAGCAATATCTTGCCTGGCCTTACCAAAAGCTACGCTCAGGATTTTAACATTGTCTATCCTGCTTTGTTATTCTGAGTCCCTCATGTGCCTCAGCAAAAGATGCCTTTGCTCTGATGATGCTTCCTTCATATGTGATAGCTGTAACAGATAGTCCTACACAGTCCAGGTATTATTTCCTTTCCTTTTTTTTTTTTTTTGGCTAAGTTTAGGAAATGAGAGGAATTACTTAAAAAACACTTTTATTATGTTTCTCTTCTCATGTGGCCTTTAAGATCAGTTCCATGGTGCTGTTGGTTGCAAGATTCAGACATACTCTTCTTTCTTGAGGCAGCAACAGTGGCTGGCTAGTGAGCGTGGGTGTTTCTATAGTTCATCCCTTTTAACTTGTGGGGGATTATTTCCCCTTTGTGGCTGTGACTGAGTGTTGCAACTGCTAGAATAACATTTCTAGTTATCTTTTCCTGTTTTGATGTGCTCTAAGGAAGTTCTGCTCTAGAAGCTTAATATGCAAAAATAACATTCTCTTAGTCAACAAAATATCCATTTTGTTTTAAATTCCACTTTACCTACTGACAACAGTGAAAAATAAAAAGTTTTTGTTTTTCTTCTTTTCTTGTTAGACTTGCAGAGGCAAAAGTTTCAAGTAGATTTATTTTGTACTAAATACCCTGCCCCAGCTCAGCACTCCCTGTTCCATAAGAGTGTTGTACTTGGTTCGGATGTGATCTTTCTTCACAAACATACCAGCTTCACAGATGGACACAAGCTTGTAAAGCTTTGCTCGCTTGCAATCCTGAACTATCAGTGGCTCCTGCAGCTCTTCCTGGGGAGTTTTTCAGCTTTTTATGTCAAGGGTGTATTAAAACTGCTCTACACTGCCAGTGCAGGCATTAGTCATTGCATACATTAGTCACTACATTGCAGTCATTAAGTATCTCTTTTCAACCTACATATTGAATGTGTGCCAGTTTTTGGACCCCAGTCCCCCCACCTGTCACAGGCAGAATGGAAGCTTTGAACAGAGTTTATTAGAGAATCCCTCTCACTGAGTTATGAGGTACAGAACTTGTTTTCTAAACCCCTTGCATGCTAACCTCCTTCTCAGAGAGGAAGGTGTGGTTGGATCCAATCTTAGCCCCAGACTTGGTCAACAGTTTATGTTTAAAGGATCATGCAAGTGCAGTTGAACCTTTATGCAACTTTGTCCCACAGGCTTAAGGGTGGCAAACCAAATATTCTTAAGTTATTAAAGTAAATTATTTATTGATGATCATAATGATAATGATTAGACTAAAAGATCATTTTTATTTAATACATAGTATAGTTATAAATTCTGGTATAGTGCACTATTTCCTGAAGCCATATTGAAGCAACAATATTAAAGCTAGCAAAATAATCGAGTAAAAATTGATGGTACTTACTCATACCAGTGACCATGGATAAGTCTCTTTAATCAGCCTTAAGGAGTAATCTGGAAGGGGATTCCCACTCCAGAGAGGAAGCTACACACATACTCCATCCAAGAAGGGGTATGTAAGAATTCTCTGCCATTAAAAAGAGGGCCTTGGCTTTTGTACTATAAAGTGATTGACAGTCAAATGTATCAGCTCTGCAGCTTTACTTAAGTTATCATCACTGTCGCTGGTTCCATTATCAGGAGCTCTGTCTGCTGCATCCTCACCAGTGCCAGTTTCTGTCAGGAAAGACTGTTCTTCAGAACAGAGTGTTTAACTTTGGGATTGATGAGTCAGGCTAGTTTCAGTATTCTTCAACACCCTCTTTTCCATCAGCACTGATAACTTTTGCAAATAGAAGCAAGTGTGAGCTGCTTTACCACTACTTAGGCAGAGCATCCTAATAAGTAGATACCATGATTTCACTTTTCAGCTGACATAAAAGCAAACATTCTTCATCAGTTACTTGCTGGGGGCTGGGAGTATGCAACTGTTTAACTGTCACAGTTCACTTGATCCATGGTAGTTTATTAAACCCTCATATTTTGGTCATGTGTGTCTGAACCTGTCTAATAGTTTAAACAATTAATTGCAGAAAAGATAAATGTTTCAAACTCTTCGTGAGTTTGTAAGTGATTTTGAGTTCAGCTAACAGCCTGACTACACCCTGAGCTGCAGTAGTTTAATTTGCAATATGTTTTAAGCTGGTTTTGTTCCAATTGGTACAAAAGACTGGGTGTGTTCTCATATCAAGTTAATTAGGATAGCTTTAGCTAAACTTCAGTTAATGAGGAGGAAGTTTATGCTAAACTGAATATATTACTCTTATGGTGAAATGAGAATCTATAAGAAAACATGGCCTTTCCTGGGCCAAGCTGATTTATAAGAGATGACATTTCCTGATCATGTATTTAACTGTGTTTTTTATGAAAACAAACTGCCACAGTCCTTTTTAAAAATGTCGTAATTCTAGAATTTTGTGAAGATAGTCAAACACAGTACGCCTTCAAATTTGCAGTTATCTTCCCTTTGTTTCTTGTTGCCTTTGTGTGTTCAAGTCATTAAGCTCTAGTTCTGTAGTATTTGTGTGTTACATTGTAACCAAAGTGTGAACGCCATCTTAACAGCTTTGCTCTAACTCCATCCTAGAGCATGGAAAATGACCCTAGTAGGACTGATGCTGTCTACCCTCTACTTCAGGTTGAATGCCTTGAACAGTCTGTATTGCTGTTAGATAAACTCCATTCAAGCAGGGAGTGTTGGGTTTTATCTGTGCATTTTTCTGTCAATGCAGGAAGAACATTCTTCAGTTCTTGGATGCTGAAAGAGATGTCTCAGTGGTCAAAAGCAGCTTCAAGCCGGGAGATGTAATTCATTATGTACTGGACAGACGTCGCACTCTTAACATTTCTCAGGATTTGCACAGCCTTCTCCCTGAAGTTTCTCCAATGAAAAATCGCCGATTTAAAACTTGTGCAGTTGTTGGGAATTCTGGCATCCTTCTGAAGAGTGGTTGTGGTAAAGAGATTGATAGCCATGACTTTGTAATAAGGTAAGTTTTTATCTGCTGTTGAAGATGCAGCCTACTATGTTTCTTGGAGAAAAGCTAGGAGAAATGTTTCAATCTGATGTACATATTACAGGCCTTATCTGAAATTAATCTAAAACACTAACCATCACCATCTGATTCCCTAAATTTAAATTCGTGCCTATATTATTGACAAGACCATTATTTTTACAGTGAAAATAAAACAAGGGTATAGGCGATTGAATCACAGACCCAGACCGGCAGGGAATCTGAATCGTTTATTCAAAGGCACAGTATTTCCTTATATGTTGTGACCTATCCTGTGTTACCACATCAGCAACATACTTCCTAAATGTCCTTCTATGGGGTGGTCACATGCTGTTCACCCATCAGTCAGCTCCTGGCAGGCTCCCTGCCGCATGACACCTCCTCCCCCCAGAGTCTGGTAGAGACAAGCCTCTCTGTGCTGCTGTGTGCTCCTTTGTGCTGCTATGTGCCTCTGCAGGCAGGTTTTACAGCTTGTAACTCAACTTTATTCCATCTCTTCCCACAACTCCCCCTTTTTTGTTCTATACAAATAAGAATTATGACAGTGATTAAACAGCTAGAACTTTGAGGAACAACGTAAAGTTGTCTAGAACTTTTACCATTACTCAGAGTCTGCAATTGCTGGGAGGTCCTGTTTCATAGTGAGGACTTAGAAAGTCTTTCCTAGGCAAGACTTTCAAGTTTACTTTGAAAGAGGGTCCAGCTTTTHTAARATCAAATTAGCAAGTMAAAATGACTTGATTACACTTTTAGGGCAGAAACACCTGGGTCTGATGGTATAATCCCCAGTCAGCCAGGGCTAGGGCTTGGCCAGAGCCTCAAGCTGTGACTGAGAGGGTTTCTCTACAATACTTACAAAATTGCCTAAAAACTTTATTAATAATCTTGTGATCGTTCTGAATGCAATTGAAAAATTTAAGAACATATAAACTTCTTTGCAGTCTTTTGTGGGGAGCACACCCTATCCCTGCACCCCTGCCTTTTCTAACAATATGTAACATGAATATCTTTTAACTTACTAAATCCAAGAAAATGTGTAACATAACATGCAGTTTTCTTACTATGAACAGTAAAATAATACATCTAACAGAACAACAAGCACTCACCAAGCAAGAATAAGCAAGGTAATTATCTTCAGCTGCTTAAATACTTCACTATTTCACAGAAAAGAGTACTTCGAAAAAACGTATCAGCTAATTTCTGCTTGAAAAGATAGTTACAAATTAGAATTATTATCTATCACAAAAAGCAATCAGAACAATGCAGGGTATTACAAGGTGGTGTGATAAAAAAAGCAGTCTTTGAGATAGGGTCCCGGATTGTGGCAACATTTTAAATAACGAAAACAGAAGCATTCTATGGACCAGCTGCAGGAACAACATGCCTAGCCTGCAGCCATTCTCGCACAAGACGGTGCAAAATGCTGCAGCTCCCCCCCGCCCCACCACTGAGGAAGGGGCCATTGGCCTACTCAGTCCTTTTTTCCAGCACAGTATCAGTTCTCGAGAGTCTGCAGGGAACGGGAGCCCTGGCTGTAGCGGTGCGGGTCCCGCCGGCTGCGCGGGTCCCACCAGCCCGTCTCTTCACCTCTCACGTGCAGAGAGTTGCTCGCGGCCCCCACCATGTGCTGAGCAGAGCCGCGGCCCTGCCAGCTCCCAGTACCACTGATCCCGCCCATCTGCGATGTGGGGGCGGCCGCTGGGTGCGGCCAGGGCAGGGCTTTGCCATGTGCTTGCTGCCATGTGCTCGCCATCCTGTGCTTGCCGGCGCTGCGTGGCTTTGCCATGTGCTCGCTGCCAGTTTCTGGCTCCGCCATGTGCTCACTGATGTGGCGCACTTGTTGGCGCCGTGCCGCTGTGGCCCCGCACGCTCCCCCCTCACCGCTTCTGCTGCTCTGGCAAACAGAGAGGGAACACGCTCCCCCGCGGCTCCAGCCAGTCACCACGAAACGGCTCTAGCTGATGCCGCATGGTGGTGCGAGTTTTTCTGCCATACCATCCGGTTCCCCTCCAGGGTCAAATGGGTTGGGGGACGAGGGGCCATCCCCTGGTTCTTCTCCCACAGCCCCAACAGACTTATGGTCGTTCGCTGGCGGTGCAGAAGGGGACAGCACAGCTGCCGCGGTGGCACAAGCGTTTGTCCCGTCTCTGGGTGCCGCATGCGCTATGAGCGCCTTGCACACTGTCCTCGACGGACACAAAAGCTTTGTCAGCGCCGCATCGCCCACAATGTAACTCGGTCCCACAACGCATCTAAAGCGTCCCATGTCCGAGGATCAATTGGTACTATCTAAAGTTGAGTTACAGTCTTTTGCCCAGAACAAGAGTCTGTTCAAATCTGTAGACTCAGCTTTCCTGCCATGTTTGTTTAAAATCTGTTCCAACGTCTCTGGGACGTTCTGTTCCTGGGATACTCCATCCGCTACATCCCCCATGGCTCACCTACAACTTGCAGGGATTAATTGCTGGCCAGCATTCCTGCTTCTTTCAGCAGCACTTCAAGTCCCATGGGGCTCACCGACGGACGCACAGTTAGGCGTATAATAAATTACTCACACGGGACACCATTTGTCAGCAATTGAATCACTGACCCAGACCGGCAGGGAATCTGAATCGTTTATTCAAAGGAATGAGCTGGTTTTATACACTTTTCCAAGGCACGGTATTTCCTTATATGGTGTGACCTATCCTGTGTTGCCATATCAGCAACACACTTCCTAAATGTCCTTGTATGGGGTGATCATACGCTGTTCACCTGTCCGTCAGCTCCTGGCAGGCTCCTCTCCATAGGGGTCTGCTGTGTGACACCTCTTCCCCCCAGGGTGGAGACAAGCCTCTCGGTGCTGCCATGTGCTCTTTTGTGCTGCCATGTGCCTCTGCACAAGGGAGAGAGGTTTGCACTACTTATTTTTGCTTTTTGCTGTTCTTATTGCAGACAAAATTGTTCTTATAGAGGTCTTGGTAGAATAAATGCAAAATGGTTTCTCTTTTAAAAATACTTTTTCTTAGCTCTTGATCAACACAGGTGCCCTTTTGTAAATTACTGCGTTACTTTTGTGTAGCATGTAGTAAAATTTCAGTGTGGTGTATTGATGTTGAACCAGGCTGCCACTGAGGTAGTTGAAAGTCACCCAAATATATCCCTTCACATTGGTTTAAAAATCTGTTCTTGCAGTTTAGGGGAAAAAATTGGTATGTGTCACTTTTTATTCATTTTTCAAACACAGACAATAGAGTGCCTTTGGATTTCATATATCATGTCAAAGCTGGCCTCATTTGACAGCTTGGCACTATGTAGAAAATGCTGAGCAAGATATGGGTACTTTTGCTTTTGCAGCAGAAGTTTCAATTTATTTGGTTCGAGAAGGGTGAAAGGGAAGAAAACAGGGGGGTTGTGACAGAAAGCAATATAGAAATAGTAGTCATTGTGAGTTATTTGCTTTTTGTTTTTCACCTTAAAGAATGATGGTGGCAATAAATACTAAAAGGACATGGAAAAGAAATTACAGTCTTGCAGTACATAAATAAAAGAATATACATGAGTTTTGTATTTCATTTGAAAGGTATTTTAGCAAGTTGCAACTGAAGCAATAACACACTTCTCTTTCATTTTCCTTATTTGTCTTACTTGTACTACTAGTTCAAATTAGCATCCTTACTAACTGCAGAGGAAATCCAAAAGTAATTACCACAGTTTTAAACTGCATATGGCACATGGCACACTTTTGTACTGTCTCTGAGATTAAATGTGATTCATTTAACAGGACTACAGAAAAAATTAGATACTAGATTTTCTAGATTAAAATTTTCTTAGAGAAGGCAACCTGGTCTAGTGAAAGGTGTCCCTGACAATGGTGGGGGATTTAGAACTAAATAATCTTTAAGGCCCCCTTTCAATCCAAACCATTCTATGATTCCATGAAGCATCTCTCATATAGTATATGATAATTAAAGTGATCTGTATAACATCTAGTGAGTCTGACAGTATTGTGATTAATAATCTCTAATGTTCTGGGAATAACATGCTTGGCCCTACTGCCTATAGGGTGTTTCAATACAGTGATTTTTAATTTTTTTTTTAAATTTATTTACAAATGAAAGTTAAAATGTTTTAGAAATTTACCTATTATAATTTAAACTGTATGATATTTATGTAATTAAGTCTTGGTGCATGTGTAGTTACATAGCATCTGTTTAAAGTAAATAGCAAGGAATTTGTTTGTAACTGAAGTTAAAGAAAAAAGCAAATCATTCATCAGAGTTAGTTTCCTACATTCTTCATCTTCCATTTAGAAAAAGTTGTATATTGCTTAATATGTAATCACATGGTGTAATTAGGAAGTTCTGGAGTGCTTCGTAAGCACTTACCTATATTGCTGTTAGGATTCTGGCATTAAAATGTACCATGACACTCTGTTAATCTTTTTGCTTTTGTGTGATGTCTCTAGAAGTAAAATGTCGTCACTTAGGTGCCACCCAAAGGTGTTCTGGAAAAGAGTTACTGAATATATCCAGGTATATAGGCTGGTGAAGAAGAATTTTGTAGAATCTTCTGGCACTAAGTGCATTATGCCTATGTGCTGTGACAAGTATGTCATACTATTTTGGTTAAATATATTCAGTTGATTTTGATTGTATTTTATTGGGGGGGATGAGATCTGAAGGAAAATTGTGTCTCTGAGAGTTGTTTCTTAGAGGAACGGTTCTTATGTTAAAGTTAAAGCCAACAATGCCATTAATTTAATGGTAAAACGGTAAAACTGACTCTGAAGGTCTGTGAAAGTGAAGAGGACACAACAGATATCCAACAGTATTTGCAGTATTATGAACTCAATATCCTAAAAAGGTAGTGTGAAGGTGTTAATAATAATGGATAAACACACAGAAGTTTTACAAGATTGTGAAGTCATGCTTGTTTTGGCCATGGAAAATGTGGTCCATCTAATTAAAATGGGAAGCATGGAGACTCTTTGCTATTAAAAAAATCCCAAACTGTGATGACTATAAACTGGTTCCTGTTTCCCATATATCTTTCCTTTTTACTTCTCATGCTTTTATACCCCATTAGGAACTATTGATCTGTGTGCCCCTACTACTCTTCTAGAGCTGACCTAAAGTGTGCTGCATTTTCATACTATACCCAGAGAGTCTGAAGGATTCCAAAATATCTGATTAGATGAATAAGTACATCTTATTCCCATGTTGTCTGCACTTCCTCATGCTGAAATTACCAAGCCAGGGCTGAGTTAGCTGTTACAGAGCAGATGAACTTGCTATACTAAGTGGTATATTTTGAAATGCAGTGGTTATGTAGGAGTTTCTGAAAAATGCAGCTGTATTTTGGGCAAGTGTAAAATAACAATACTAAGCATTGCCAAGTAATTACTTGGAATTACTTCTGGCAGCCAGTATGTACCAAACAGTTCAGCTTTGGGTTCAGAATCTGAACAATATCAAAAATCAGAGTAAGTTGCTGGTTTGGTTTTTTTTTAATGATTTAATTTGACATTCATGATGAGACCTCTTCAGAAGCAGAGGCCAAGTTCAGTTTTGGAGTTATTTGGTTAAAACCAACCAGTCAAACAAACCCTAGTAAATATATTGTGTTTTTTCTTGTGGTGCTTGTGGTGACACCACTTCTGGAAAAGTCCCTTTCATTTCAGTTGGACAGTATGGAAAACAGGCCTGTTGAGTGAAGCTTTTTTAACAGGTTAGGGCTGCTCTGACAAGGAACAGCCATGAAAAGATATTAGTTGCTTCTTTCTTTGGATTGAAGTGCCCAGTTTATATGTTACAACTCTTCTTTTCCCACTGGAGTTTCTTCCTGCTAACTCTGTCAGCATTTAGGAACCATGATGTTTTTGCTGTCCCTGGTGATAAAATTTTGCTGGGCAAATGTAGCTCTATTTTCCAGCATACTTTGATTTTCATTTTTTAACTTGACCATGCTTGTGGTTAGTGAAGTTGAAATGAAAAAGCTTGTAGTCCTTTTTTTTTCTCTTTTGAGAGGAAAGAATATATCCTTTAACAGATGTCTTGGTTTGTCCTGTACATGGGGGAGGACAGTCTGTTTTGATTCTCTCCCTAGCGTATTGATTTTTGTGATATGCAGAAGCAAGCATCATATCTGGTATGAGCAGAAGACAGCAGATATGGTCAGGCAGAAGAAAATACCATACCATGATTAGGTGGGGTGTCTTATTTCAGGAGAGCAATTTAAATTAATAATAGAAACTTAGTAGTAGCTTCATTAATGCGTGTTGTTCCTTCAGCTGCTAGGAAAAAAAAACATTGTAAATTTGTCAGAATATAGATATTTGGAATATTAATTTACCTATATTCTGAAACTTGTTTTTGTAATTCATATCAGCATTTATGTCCAAATATTTTTTAGTATACCTTGCTTGGACCATGGCCGTTATGCCAAGTAGAGCTAAATCCTTAGAGCCAGCAGATCTGTTGAAAGCCAAATTGCCAATTTAACAGACATATTTTAAAGCATGAGTCTTCCTCTAAAAATAACATCTGAATACACCATGACTAGCTCATTAGACCTTTTTCAGATCTCAAAAGTGGCAGCTCTATTTTTGCCTTCTATTTCTTCCTTAAACTTGTCACACTACATTGAAACATTAAATGAAAGCAGAGGAAAGCCATCATCTTGCTCAGGGAATTGAGTGTCTGAGGAAGGGGAGCGCTGGTGGAGTCATTCCAGTCAGCCAGGCATAGGTGGTCTCCACCTCAGGAGAGCCTTGGAGAGGGCTTGACTCATGTGGCCACATTGTAGGGTTGTTGTTGTTTTTTTAAAGAAGTTAGTCCTTTAAGTAAGTGATTTAGGAGGATATTTAAGGACAGAAGTCCAGAACGCTCAGGAAATATCAGTAAGTGACTTCACTACACCCCCATACAAATGATCATGGGTTCCAAAAAGGCTGCTTAAATAAATACATGTCCTATAAGCTTCCAAATGTAGAGCAGATAGGATTAGCCTGAATCTTCCTTGAATAATCTTACAACTATCCTGAGAAAAAAGGATACCGTTATTTTAAAAACAGTTACTCCTATTGTTGATAACACAGAGCCTTTAATTTAGTAGTTTTCTGAACAGTTGGAAACTCGGGAACACTATGCTTTTTTTTTCCATTGACTGTTTTAAGAAGGGAAAATGTTCAGAACAGTCTTAATCTAAGTAACTGCCTTTTTAGCTGTTCTCCATTTTGGAAGGTTAAAACTTCTGTTAGCATTCCATTCTAACAACACCGAAGTGCTTCTCCAAAACAATGAAAATCATCATTTTTTCTGAATTTATTGCAAGGATAGTATTTTTTTTTAACCCTTTCTGTCCTCATAATGTTGCAGATTTTTTTTTTAATTTTCTATATCAGAATTATAACACTTCTGTGGATCTTCGTAATTATCCTATAGAATATGCTCTTTATAGATAGTCATGTGTGATGGTATTTTCACATCAAAAGGCAAAGGTACAGGTGTTCAAGTTCCATTTCTTAGTTTTTCATGCATTAAAATATAATTTTCAATATTTCACTGCTGTTGTTTTTGTGGGTTTTTTTAAATCTTTTTTTATATAGGCAAAAAACGTTCAGTGATAGAAATTCATTGCTTTATATTGTTGTCAAAGGAATAGTACTGGGAAGAACAGCAAAACTAATTCAGGTGTAATTTTGCGGCAAGACTCACAATAAAGATGTAAATAATGTGTTTTTCAGCTGTTCCTAAAATGCCACTTAGACTTTTTCTGGCACTTCACTATGCTGTGTCAGTTGTTGATAACTTGCATTTCAGTCACTGGTGTTAAGGGAGATGCTGCGAAGAAAGAATTTATTGATTACCAGTATAAGTTTTAATATGGGCAACAGGAATTAATGAAGTTTATTAGCAGATGATGTTACAAAAACCATCTTCATAGTGAAGTCATAAATTCAGTATTTTTATGAACTTGTGTTGTGAAAGGGTGTATCAAGTCAATATTTTACATGGCACATATTAAAAACCCCTTGTGATTGTTGCATGTGAATGGAATCTGCAATGCTGTACCTGAGCCTCTAACCTTGCAGCTCTCATGAGACATCCTCTACTGTGCCATGGATAAAGACTGAGATGAAGTGAGTATGTTAGGGGATTCACTCTTACTCCAGAATCCTATGGTTAATTTGAAGCAACTTTAGTTTTTTCAATAACCAAAGAAGTATGCAAAACATGTGAGAAGCCATACACTTTACTAATAGTTACATTTGTTGGGGGAAATAGGAAGTTTGTGCATGGGGTTTTTTTTGTAAATCTCCCCTTTTCTGCGCGTGTGGGAAAGTTACCACAGCACTGCTGCACACCTTTATTTGGAGAACCAGGTGAGAAGATGTGCTACATACACACAAGTATTAGGGCAATGTGCTTCTTACATGTAGATTGAGTAGAGCATAGTCCAACTATGAGGTTGTCTTCAGTCTTGAACTCTTTTTTTCCTCTCCTACTTGCTCAAGCCTTTAATTTTTCTTTCATGTCCAATTATTTCTTAGAAATGGCGTTGATTACTGAATTCAAGATTACTATTTTGATTCTTACAGGAATTTGGATATGAATCTGGATATAAAACCTTGCAGGCTACTCAGGAAGGAGTGCGTGTTATTGACACTAATCCAGGTGTAATGCCTTATGTTTCAGAAAGGTTTAATATGTCTGCCAGCAACAATCTGATTTTCATTTTTTGACTTCTCAGAATGTATGTCGTTAATACTGTGTGATAGTTCGGGCTTTGCTCTACAAAGAGAAGATATTAATGAAGCAAAGCATCAGTATAAAGCACTTCTTTCCCGTGGCTTTATAGTGTTTTAAAGTATTTATTTCAACTTGTAAACGTCAAGTCCACCAATTATTAGAGGATTAAGAAGTGTACAGATTCATGGCCATTTCTTGCATTTTTCTGTTGTAGGTAGAATATTCTTTTGGTTCTCAATGTCAGATAAAATTGAAATGACAGCCATTTTACTCAAGGAAATTTTAATGGCTTTTATTTAAAATTAAGTTGAAATATGGTCTATGAATACTATGTACTGGACATTTGTATTCATATACCTGAGCTGTAAGTGACAAAGCAAGTTAAACTGAATCTCTGTGGAATAACTGATTTCTCATTTGAGCATATTTTTGTGCTTTGATTGCATTATTTTCTTTGTTAAGCTCTGCTCTCTAAAAGACTGTGTATGTTATGGATATGTTTGGGCCATAAAGATGGCACAGCAAACCCAGGGATGATCAGATCACCCAGTTTGGTGAAAGTGTGGTGTAGGAGCACCTACTCCATTCTTCATTTTTTTCTTATGGCCTACAACTCCTGCCATTACCAGTTTTTTACCTACACTTCTTAACGTAACTAATACATGCAACAGGTGGTTGTGGAAAAAGCAGGTGTTCAATCACTGAGACTTTTTGGTCTGTGTGTCTTAGTACCTCAGTTGTTTTATGCATGTTCAAATACTTAATGATATTTCAGAAATTACCTAATTTTCCCCTTTTATCCCAGTGTTCCTTTTAGTGATAGCATTGCAGTGCATTTTTCAGTTGAAAATGTTTTATCACACTGAAAGCTCATGTGTGGGAACTCCTGTATTCTTACTGGGAATGTTTTGTAGATATATTTGCCTTTTAGTACCATGGTTGTACATAGTGTTTGTGTAAGTTAGGTGCCTCTCTAAGTTTACAGATTTCCTAAATAATATAATTGATGCCTAATACTAAGTTTAGAGTAACCACCTTGTTGAAATGGCTGTGCAGAGGTTTTGTCTATAGTCTGGTCTGACATCATGGGAAGAACAGGGACTGCAGTATTAATTTGAGGTACCATGGATATTACTGCCTATGATACTACCAATCACATGAATTATGAATGTTTCCCATACACTTAGGTTTTTTTCTAACCCCCTCTCCAAAATGTATCAATCTTTGTCTCATTAGACCATTTTCTGAACACTTCTGCCAAAGATTGTGCTTAGAAGAAGTAAGGGAGCAAATAGTAACTAATTATTCACTAGTTTTGTGCAAGGGAAAGAAGTAGTCGTTAGAGCTTCTGATTAAACACTTTTATATAGAAAAAAAATAGCCATGAGATTGTTTGTTTCAAACAATATACTGAAACTGAGTTTTTATGGGAAAAATAAAAAAGGAATCCATGAAAACCATTATTTTATCTTTTCTTTTTTTGCTGGAAGAAAACTAATTTTGTCTTTTTGTCTGGAAACAGTCAATAGTTTGCTCAGGAGAAGGAGATTCAGGAGATGTACAAACTTTTTTATAATGTGATATATTCTCAATACTCATATTTTCAGCTATTTGCTTAGTTAAGTCAATCTTCAGTGCTCAGTGGGACTCTTAATTACTCTTCCCATATTCTCAGTAACAGTAGCATAGCAAGTTTGTCTTGCTCAGCTTTCACCTGTAGCCTGCTTACTTGCATGCTAACATGAAGACAACACTGAAGTTGTTTTTAGAATGAATGGAAAGTGTTGGCAAGAAGCTTGTGGTTTGGAGTCAGTTTTTAAGCATTCATATGTTGCAAGGTACTAATAATGTGGCATGTGCGAAAGAGGAAATTCAGTAAATTACAATCTTCTATATATTCTTCCTAAAAAACCCCAATAAAAGTATGGTTTTATTTACAGTGAATAAATCCCTAGGCATGTTATAGTAAAGCTTTTGGTGCAGAAACACCCTCACCAACTCTTCACTGTTGTGATTATATTTGGCATTCTGTGTCTTATGGCAAATCAGCTAGAATTAAAAAATACAACAAGGGAAGGGTATTGCATTGACTATTTAACAGTTGTTCAATTAATAGGCTTCTTAATTTCACTTAAAAGAAAATTTGTATATGTATGTTTGCTTTTGAATGTGAAGTTTTCTTCAAAGAATCATGAGAATTGGTGGGAGGTCATTGACATCTTCTAACAAAATAAACTTAAAAATTCCAATAACAGTATGAAACTGTGGCATAGCATAAAGATGTATTAGAAGTTAAAATAAAAGCTCCAAAACAGGTAAAAGCTATGTACATATACTCAGACCTATATACAAATACACAGTAGCCAGTTTTATTAGCCCTGAAACATATAAGAAATATAGGGATAAACTTTTTAGCCCAGCCTATTGCACCAGGACAAGGTGCAATAATTTTAAACTGAATGAGGGTAGATTCAGACTAGTTATAAGCAAGAAATTTTACAGTAAGGGTGGTAAAGCATTGCAGTCCTATTGTTACTGAGTGTATTTGGATTGCTCATTATTTTCTGAAGTTATACTTGAAAAATCTGAATATGCAGTAAGTTACAAATGTATACTGCTTACGCTTTCTAAAATACAGATTTGAGTTACTGATGTAGCAGTAATGACATGCAAGGTAGGACACCTTGCACTTAGTATGCCTATGATGATTTTTTTCTCAGGGTTTAGGTGAAATTACATTTATAAGCTGTTTCCAAACTACAGTGTTAAGGTTTAGGCACTGGTGCTGTTCGCAGATCAGAAAGGAGCTGTCAAAAAGTACGGAATCATATTAGAACCATAAGACTTGTTATATGTGCACACTTTGCGTATGTCGTACAGCTTTTTAAACATGGTGGTGCTGGTACATACATGATCTGTTTCTCAAAGTTGGACTTAGAGCAGGATTTGCAATGTCAAGACCTATCTTACATATTTAAGTAATAGATTTCATCATGTCCATATATGTGACTGCTAAAACAAACCCACTGTGCAAATCCCTCATTATGTTGTGCAGTCTGCCCTTAAAAAGAGGTATTTTCAAAAGCAGCAGTAATTCAGTGAATTTGATTGGTTGATTTTAAGTACTTGGTTTGATTATTTTATCATGTTTATTTTTAGATTTTAACAAACTTTTAATAATGGCAGGTTATAAGTTTGTGTTTTAAGGTTTTCAGAAACAATTTACAAAGCCAATATTGAATTCAGTTGGACTTTTCCTTGTGCCCTAACTACCATTTTCTAGAAGATACTACTCTTAGCAGCCTGAAATGCGTGCAGATGGTTTGTGGAATAGATGTATAAAGATAATGAAGAATGTAAATCTATTTCCTTAGCCTACATCTCCCCACATGTTATCAGAAATTTGAACTTCTTTATCTCCTAGGAATATATTTGCTTTATAGTCTTCAGACTGTCTTTCTGAAGAAGATAGGACCACTTCTTTAACTGATAATTACACCATGAAAATTATTTTCTGGGTAATTAGTATTATCAGTCAGGACTAGGTCATCAATTGGTGTTAAGTAATGCTGACTTATTTTTATATGTCATTGGACATCTGGCCATTAGAAGAAACTAGTGGATAAAATAGTGCAGAATTAATGGAATACTATTTATATTAGGAGTGTGATAACATGCAAATGTTTTGGAGGAGCCCGTTACAACATTGCTTCTTACCATCCTTTACCTCAACAGAGCAGTCTGTTAAGTTATGAAAATATTTTTGTGTCAGGGTATGTTTTTGGGGCATACTAGCTACAGGCTAATTCATTGAGGATGTTGTGGAGATGATTTGTTTCAGTCAGGTCATACTGGTCACTGAAATCACAACTAATTTCTGAATCGCATTTTGTCACCTGCATTCAATGCATATATGTGATTACCTATGTATGTGTTTATATAATTGGGGTAAAAACCTGCTGAACAATGGCAATAATGAGAACTTCTCAACCCTAAGAAAAAAGCACAAAGCTACTGCAAAATTAAACAGGGTTTGAAGATGAGATATGAAGGAAAATTTGAAAGTTTAATACTTTTTTTCAAAAAATGCAGTTCTAAGTCAAATAAAAATACCAAATTTCAGAACATCTTACCAACTGCAGTGATAATACCAAAAACCAAAGTACCAAAAACTCATTTAAATATGGGGTAAAGTTAGTTTGTAAATAATATTTAAATACTGTGTTGTAAGTAAAGTAAAAAAAAAATGCATGGACTAAACTGTATAAATTATGCCTTATTTTGCTAGCATGGCTTTCTTTGTTTGAGAGCTCTTGGTGACATGATGACAGACAAATCATAAAAGTTAATAGGTTTAAGAAAGCATATTATTCACAAGTGCTGCTTTAGGTGTTGATGCATTCTAGAGCGTGATGATATGGTTTCCAAATGTACAAAGAGGAGGTTTTTTTCTCACAGCATTCTGTACACTTAATGTTTTTCAAAATTTGTCTGATCCTTGTCGAACTTGAGTAAAATACTACGTGTTACCACACCTATTATCACTGGTATTTTTTTCTCACATTAAATTGAATTTGGCTTGCATGTTCATTTTCAGCTTTCCCTTCATGCACACATTTTTCTGAGTTAATGTTTCATATTTATTTTCATTTTTCCATTAATTTCTTCCTCTTCAGGTGCAATCTAGCTCCTGTGGTGGAGTTTGCTGCCGATGTGGGAACTAAATCTGATTTTATTACCATGAACCCATCAGTTGTACAAAGAGCATTTGGAGGCTTTCGGAATGAGAGTGACAGAGAAAAATTTGTGCATAGACTATCCATGCTGAATGACAGTGTCCTTTGGATCCCAGCTTTCATGGTCAAAGGTGGAGAGAAGCATGTGGAGTGGGTTAATGCATTAATCCTTAAGAATAAATTGAAAGTGCGAACCGCCTATCCATCACTGAGACTTATTCATGCTGTCAGAGGGTAAGTGTATGGAAAAGACTGGTCTGTCCTTAGCACAATGAAACTCATAACTAGAATTTCTAGCAGCCAGAAAAAAAGATGAGTGTCGAAAGGAGCATGGTATTTCCCTTATTGATGTAATGGGTTGCATTTATGATAATTTTGTTTGGTAAAAAGTGTTGGCCACTCATTTAGCCAGCTCTGCTGAAATGCATTAGCACAATAACTTTTCCAGTTGCACTTTTTATGTGCAAAAATGTATCATCATTTAGTGATAAGCTAATCTTAAAAATACTCTGAATTCAGTGTACAATGAAAGTGCTACATGTTTTCTTTGGGAAACAACTGTGAAGATAAAAAATACAATCTAATAGCATCAGGAGTAAGGTAGCAATCCTGTAAATAATGAAGCCTGGCAGATCTGAAAATATTGAGCTCCTTCATAAAACATCTGGGATTTGGAGCAATCTTTCTCCTTTTGAATTTGGCCAGATGCTTGGGCAATTAAAAAACATTGATCAGAATCACTGAAAATGTTAACGAAACCACTTGTTAGAAAAAATATCTGTGCTTTGAGCAGATATTTTTCTTTTTAACCCCATAATTGAACAAAACTTTCAGAGGAAGGCTCCAATGTCTTTGTCACTACTATATACTACAAGTATGTAGGGCTATGCCTGAAAATCATTCAAAAGATGAGAGTAGTGAAATGTTTGTACATCAAATTATGACTGAATGGTAATATTCGGCTTCAGTTTCTTGAAATGTGCTGTCTGTTTGTGGGGTTTAGGAAGATGCCTTAAAGTACTGCTATTAGCTTGTACACCAGTTACTGATTATGTAGCTGTTCTTACTGTTACAGCAGCAGAGATAAATTTAGAAAGGATGTTTGAACCATTATCCCAATGTATCCCAAAGCTTAGAAAGCAGTTGTTCTTCAGGATATTTTGACATGTCTCATAGATTAACTGCTGCATTCCCTTTCTGGTGCACTTCTGGCACTGGAAAAAAAATAATCTATTGCCTTTGAAATCAGGAAATCCTTCAGAAAACCTTTACTTTACTTACTTTTTTACTCAGTCAGTTTCGTTACACATTTAGACTTTACCTATTTATGGGCCATGATTGTGTTGAATTTTCAAGTATTCAAAATGTCTGTAGTACATAGTTATAGTGGTGTATATGTGTATATAAATCTGCCTGAGATTGCTTCCAGTTTACAAACAACAGTTTTAATTTCCATCTGCTAAATCTGGGCAAAAATATCAAATGTGAATGGTAATTCAGAATGTGCAGTCTTTAAGCTGGACTATTTGAAGGTCCTTCAGGGGGCTTTGTCTTAAAAAAATTATTAGTACCTAGATTGTCTCTGCGAATGAGGGAACAAAAGCTTTGCAATCTGAATTATTGAAAATTTGGATTCAGCTGTATTTTAGATTATACCTAACAGTGTCATCTGATATGACTGCATAGATTCGTCCAGTTGTTGAATCTGCGCTTTAAACTCCATAGTAAATTTAAATTGATTATCAAGAATTCTTTGATGTAATGAACCTATAATTTTATTAAAATATGGAAGCATGGTATATTTAGGGCCAAATAATTTCATATCTAATCATCAATACGGTTCATAATTCCAGCCTGACATGTTAAATACAAATGGAGAACATCTTATTCTGAAAGGTGCAGGCTCAAGGTTTGGAAAGTGTTGTCTGTATTCCTTTTTATATGTATCAAACTGTCAAATTTTTCCTTCATTAGTCTTTAAAGCATATGGTGTAGGCACTTTTTAATGGCAGAACATAAAGTTTCTTAGACTTCTGGTCTAGTGAGGCTAAATTCTTCATTTCTAATGAAGAATAAAATTATATTAGAGTTTTATCTAATAACAGGTCAGTTTGGCTACAATCACAGCACTGTACTGAAATTCTCACTCCTGTTCTACCTTCTCTTTTAATGAAAGAAACTTAATCAGCAGTATGTAGTGTTCCAGAGTTGCTATTGATCAGATTACTGCATTCTGAGATAATTTTAAAACCTTTTCTTTCTGTCCATTTGTGTACTTTTTGGGTTAAAAAGAAAAAGCTAATGTGGTATTGGAAAAAGAAACTACTGTTTTGCTGATTTCATGCCTTATAAAACTTCTGTGAGTGATGGCTGCTCCTCTAAAATCTCAGAAGGATTTTAGATTTTAAAAGCAGATTATATACATACAAAGTCCAACAAGATAACTACTTTTTAAATCAGTAGTATCATAAATGGCCATTGGATTCAGATTTTTTTCTATAGTAGATTTAGATCAACTGTGATTACCTACGATAATTTTTCTCTATTTTGCTTTTTCACTTCTTGATCAATAAGTTTTGAATATTAGATTTTGAAAGTGATTTGGGAGCCATTGCATGATTTTTATAAAGTGTCTCTAAAAGCTAATTTATGGAGCTTTTAATGTTACTGTGCACATATTGACAAAAAAAATGAGACAATCAATACATGACAGAGTTCAAGTTGTAACTAAGATCTTTAAATGAACATCTTAACTGATTAAAAACATTTACTTGCTCTCTTAATATCACTGTCAAGAAGATTAATTATGAAGCAATTATAATGAATAAACTACATAACTTTTTTTTAATTGACTTCACTGACTAATTTCAGAAACTTTTTTTTATTAATAAGGCTGAGATTTAATGCCAAACTATTTCATTAGGATTATTTGTAGTAACAGTTTCCAGATGAAATTATACTCTCTGAGGTGTGGAAAGTGTCTGTGTAGAGGCTTGTCTCAGTAGCAGAGCTGTGATTGAATATGGATTAAACAGTAGGCAAATAGGAACTGAGCCTGCTGGGATTAGAGTCCATATCATGTTGTTTACTTCAAGTAGTGGCAGACAACCAAGCTCAAAAGCACGATCAGCAGGATGTTCAGCTATGGATCCCGCCCTGCTGATTCGTGGAGGGATTAGAGATGGTTCCTGAGACTAAATATGTAGTTGGTATATTGGGTGGAGGTCAGTTAACTCCCAGAACCCTGCACAGCTCTTTTTTTTTTGTGCTTCTTTTGGTGAATATCTGAAGACATCTGCTGAAGAGGCTGAAAACCACCACCGCCTTGCCCTGCCAAGCAATACAGATTTATAATACACTAGTTTTCTGAGAAGTTTTTTCTCATATTTCCTCCCCTAAATCCACAAAACAAAGTTCTCACGCTCATCTTGATGTGTAAGAATGTTTTTGGCTGCTTTTCCAGCTAAAGCCATCCAGTAGGAAACTGGATATTTTGAACTATTAGTCACTCAGCAGCAGTATCACTAAAATTGCTTCACATTAGTCTCCTTCCCATCTTTTGGGTACAGAACAATTGCGTGGACATCCTGTGGGATTTGCCTGTGCTCCGCTTATTTCCTCTTTGATAGTGCCTATGAAAGAGCAGTATTATCCTGCATTAAACATGGCACAACTCCCACTGAAATCTCTTGAGTTTTGCCTGTGTAAGGAGTATGCCGTGCCTATTTATGGTCACTTCCCAGTGCAGGGTCTTTTTTTCTTTATTAGTGAAAGCAAACAGCTGTTCTTTGGATGTAGTGACCTTTTGCACAACTTTAACACATCTTCAGAGTTCTTTACTCTGGGAATTAGAGAGAAAATACTTTCAGAAACTGAAACATGCAGAAATCAAGTTGTTCTCCAGCAGCTCTGTGCTGAGAAAAAAGTACTGTGAGTAATCTATATTGTCAACACTTCTGTTTCATTTCTCCCTGCTAACAAACTTCCCTTTTCAGTTTACTGCTAAAATGTATTTATTAAGAAAGGATGTTTTGGAATACATGGATGAATAAATCACCTGAGAAAACAAAATATTACAAAAATGGCCATTCAGCTAAAAATAGAATTCTAAATATAAAATGACTGTGTGTTTTGCATCTTGTATATAAATATTAAAAATTCTGGGAAAAAAATTCACACTAGCTTCTTTCCAGTAGAGTACAATCCTGTTTTTTATATATGTGGACATTAAAAATAGGAGTTCTACATTGTAGTACCCTTGTGCCCTAGCATAAGGTATCCTTGGACCTGGCTTTGTTCAACTTATACAAACAAATGGGATGCCAGTTAGTTTTGATTTTAAGAACCTAATCTATTATGTGAAGTTGTTCTTCTAATCCCAATATCCTGTCATATGCGGAGAGCAGGAAGTGATATTCCTGTTCTTGAAGTGGAGACACTCCAGGATTGACTTTTCAGTCTAGCAGCTACTTGCCAGAGCTGCAGCACCCCTGCATCTCTTAAGGATATAGTTCAAAGTTCCTCAGGATGAGCTTTTATTTCCTTTGCACAAGTTTTCATATTTTAATCCTGTTTCTGAAAGATTTAGCAAGGTCTGTCAAGGGATACCTCACTTTTTGAGAGAGAGTTTTCATTAGAAGCAAGCACAGTTGTTGAGGTAGAGAACATGAAGGCAGAACTGACTCTGCACTAAACTGCTTTTTATATTTTTCACTGCCTGGTCCATTTTGCCAGATAAGCCAAGAAAAACTTACCATGGGAACAGGGATATTTTTATCTACTTTTTTTATTCTTATTTCCCCTTTGACAGTAAATTTCTGTGAGTTTTTGTTTTGGGTGAACGGTTTCATCTCTTACTGAACCAACTGTTTTGTTCCTTATCAGCAATGTTTATATAACACTTGTAAAACTTACTTTTCTCAGATTGAATTTCAGGTTTCAACTAGTGGAGAGCAACAGAATTAGTCAAGAAAAAATAGGAATGAAATTTTCCATTTTCCAGTTTGGCTGCTTAGTTTATCTACCATGAGCAACAGCACTGTACCTAATGCTAATGAGTCCTAGGAGCTAAGCAGGAAGTAACATGTCGTTTATTCATATAGAGTATCTGCAAATTTATATTTATTTGAAAACTATTTTGGTACTTATTATGATTATTTTTCAATTTTAGGTTTGGGGTTCTTTTTAAGATTTATTTTCCTTACGTAAAACCTGTGTTTCTGAAAACCATAAAAATGTGTTGTAATTCTCATTTGATCATATCATACAAAACTGTAACAGAAACTGTAGCTGTGCAATTGAAAAGTAAACTAGAAACAGTTTTTGTAGTCTGTTTTTGATGAACAAGTTACGGAGAAGACTGGAATCCATGGAGAGTGATGTTACCATATAGTATTAATAGAACTGAGAACAGCTTCTCTTGGGATTATTTTGACACATGCGATGAATTATCTGTTGATTCTGGCTGGAATGTGTATGCATGAGAAAATTGTTAGGTTTCCTTCCTGTTTTTTAAACTGATGTTTCTAAGATAAGGCAATAATAAAAATTCTGCTGTTTTTGTTTTGATTGTAATGCCTACCAAGGGTTTTTAAAAACGTGCATTTAGTTTTGATCTTACTGAGCTTCTGTGATGAGGAGAGGTTGTGTTAAGCATCCAGCCGGATGCTTAATACAGATTTTCTTCAAATGCTTAGTTAACTACTGATGTAATATGGAAATAAGCGAACAAAGCTATAGCTATATGCATTGTACAGTTTGGCCTTTTGCTTTGGTCAATTCATTGGGTTGTTAACATGAATAATGCTTCAGTGAAATAATACACAGGCACAATAGTAAACAGTGGTGTCAGTATAGGAAGGAGCAGTTTGGCTTAGTATCTTCTGTAGCCTTGCTTTTTAATGCATATAAGTTTCTTCAAGAATGTTTTAATGGATTTGTTTGAAGTCTCTGAGTTCTTGTTGGTATAGAGGGAGAAATTTAAGTGTTTCAAATCAGAAGCACTGAGTAGCATTTGGGCATATTTTGTCTGGAGTTACCACGTGCCAAGACTAATGGCTACTACCTCCTTCCCAAACACTTGGGCCAAAATGTAGGTGCTGTGTGTTCTATTTGTGGGTGAAAAGTCGTTGATAACACACCAGTGTTTTGACTGTGCCTGAATGGCACTTGCACAGCCTCAAAACTTCCCTGTTACCAAAGGAAATGCCATGCCATCCAGCATCATGCTCAGCAAGCAGTACAACTGTGGTAGCAGAAGAAGAAGGTGGGAGGTGGCTCTTCCATTCACCTTGTAAGCTGTCTTTATCTTGATCCCTGAGTTTACTTGGGTTTGCTCTTCCTGTTCTCTCCCCACCCCACTGAGGAGTGGGGAGGGGAGTGAGAGCATCTGGGCAGTGTCAGGCCACTGTGTGGGAGAAGGAATTTGTTTATTGGGTACATCAGCCATGTATAGGCTTTTCAGAGGCTAAGAGAAGCCTGTTAGCCTGTTTCAGTTTGCATCAAAGAATCACTAAGTGAGAAAAAGGGTGAGCATTTCTCTATTTCAGACCCTTGGGAGGGTTAGGTCAGGGCTGGCATGCCTTGTGTGATGTTTTAAGAACAGAACATGTTTTCAAAGAAAATAACTGATTCAGCAGGTGTTAAATCTGGATTCTGCTTCTTTGCTGTTGGAAGGCACACCATAGTTGAGGTAGATGCTAGAGGTGCCTGTGTTTCAGATGGAATAAGATTTGAAGTCTCTCACCAGTACTCATTTCCTTCCCATTCTAGACTGAAGTCTCGGTCCCTCTGCACTCTGTCTTGTGTGTCTCTTTCAGCAGAGGTTGTTGATGTGAATCCTGTTATCAGGTGTTGTGCTGTCCTTATCCTCATTTGTAGCCATAAGGACGTATTTATACATGAGTGGGAGGTTAGTGCTGTTTGGATTTACATTACTGATTCAATACTATAACACTGCTGTATTGAAGTCCTTTTCTGAGATCTGTCCTTGTGTCTTCCACAGGTGAATTAACAGGCCATAGGAAAAATTAAGAAAATAACAGTTACTTCTATAATGTGTAAAAAATAATGACTTTAATTTCTAACTTTTCTTTAATATTTCTGAATAGAAATATTGTAGTTTCTATACCTCATGAGCACTGTGGAAACAGCTTATTGGTGTTTTCTAGTCTGTATTTAGGGAAGCAAGTGTCATAATTTGCATTTTTGTATCACATATATAGTCAAGTAGTCAAAGAAAGTGGACTTAGCGAAAAGTATTGCTAGAACTTGCTTTTTCATTTTACATTTAGTTGTACTTCATTGTCTACCTCTGGGATACAGGGGACTTTCCAAAGAAAATGAGTCATCATTTTCTTTTGCAAGAAAAGAAGGCCTATAAAAGAATCTGGGATAGGGCCTTACTGAAAACAAGTGCAGCCCCTGGTTTCAGAACATTTTGGAGGCTCACAAGGTGGAGGTTTTTGTTTCCTTTTTTTTTTTTCCATTTTAGTAGAAGTGTGGGCACACTCATTAGCAGATTTGGCAGAGGGGAAGTAGTGGGTGTTTAACAGTCATACTGAAACCAACAGGTGGCACAGTTTATGCTTGTATCAAATTATTTAGCCTCAGATGAAATGTAACATACAGATGGGCTAACAAGGCAGTAGAAAGATTCATGTGTGGCATTAACTTTACAGGTGAGGGCTTGCCTTTTTCACCTTTAAGTCTATCACGGACAGAGCATAGAAATGCAATAGGACAAAGGTGGTTTACAGAACATAGCTCTCAATGACAAGAAGTTTTCAGAAAATAATCTCAGTGTTACCTTTTATCTTCCTTTGCAGAGCTAGCAGTCATTTAAAAATCACTAAAGAGAAATCCTGAGGTCTGATAAAGACATGGTCAAGGAGAGAAGCCGTCTCTCCATGCTGCAGTGTGTTCTCCTCTCTGAAAGGCATCCACTGGAAGCTGTGTTGGGTGTGTGAAACCCTGGGAGCACAGCTGTGAGCTGTGCTATGGAGAAATGAGTGCCAAGCAGATGGGGCAGCTCAGCCTGCTGCAGGGGGATTGCTGCATGCTGGCACTGGAAACAAAATGCAGGCTTGACCCCTAGATCACTGGTGGCAGTTGAGATTTCTGCTGCCTGCAAGGGGTGTGTCATGTGTTTCCAAAGAGGAGTGGGTTTGCTGTAGTTTATGGGTTTCCCCCAGGGATGTTTCACAGTGGGAACAGGTCCAGAGGGATGATGCTGGCTGGCTCTGGAGTCTATTAGAAAATGAACTGGATTAATTCAGGACAGAGAAAACAAGTTTGAGAGGATATGGGTAGAGGAAGATTTGGTTCTTGCATTTGTTAATGTCAGCTCTCTGATGTTGTTAGTAGCAAACATCTTTTCCAAATGAATCTGTTAAGAGAACAGTAGGCTTCTCACCAGCAAGGATAATACATGAAGTCTGGTGAAGAGCACAAAACTATGCCTCAGATCTCCTTGTGTTAACTCATGAGATTGCTAAGCCATCAGTGGTATTTTGGTATGATGATCATTCTCTGAAGGAGGGGTGAAAGAGAAAAGGAAATCTGTCTTTCTGGTTTTGTTTTCAAATTCTATAAACTTGTTTGTAATATGCAAAGCAAGTTCCGGGCACAGAATATCTGGGAAATGTGCCAATGTGTAAACACACTTTATTTCTATAGCGTTGATGACTTGAAGTTGAGTAGCTTGAATTCAGACTGAAGATCTCACTTCAAATCACATGGTTAATGGTAACTTAGTAAAGCCACTGACAATATACGAAGATAGCATTGTAAGTAGCAGTAAGCTCAGATTTTGTGAAAGGCTTTAATCCATAAAGTGAGAACTATTTCCTTTTAAAATAATTTTAAATGTGTTTACAGAACCTTTTTTTCCCCTTTTTTTATATTTTACTTTGTTTTAATCTTTCAGTCTAGTGAAGTGGGTATATGATTTGGTTCAGGATTCCTTTTTTTCTTTCGTTTATATATAACAGCAGTAATGAAGTAAAAAGTAGTAGATATCTACCTGCTGTATGCCTCTGTTGATGCAGTACAGATTTAAAGTGCGTGAAACTCACAGAAAGAAAAAAAAGCAAGTTGTACAATGCAGAGGACACATTTCTAATTTTTTTTTTTTAATACTAACCAATAATGGCAAAGTCTTTTGTCATTTTTCTCTATGCTTCTCTCATATATAGTCAAAAGAGAAGATGATGCAGAAGGCTGTCACATCAGAAAGCAAGCTCAAGACAAAATCTTTGTGGAGTAAAAACATCCATTAATCTTCTTACTTGAAAATCACAGGAATTTCTCTTGGGAAGCTATTGCTTGTAAAATCAGTACTGGGATCTGCAGCCTTCCACATAGGTGTCATGTATTTGTTTCTGATGGATTGTAGAAGTGACTGAAAACAGTTTTTTCCTTGGTATATTGCATGTTAGTGAAACCAGTAGATGGGTTTGGCAGAACTCCAGTCACATCTCATTGCTATTTAATGGGCATTTTGGTTGGCATTGTTTTCAGTGGAGCTAGAAATTACTAATGTGAACAGTGAGCAGCATTCATTCTTTAAAGACACTGGTCCTTTGGCATGACAGCATGCGGACTCCTGTGTATTGTTTAAGTGAGTTTTTCATATTTAATGGATTTTGTAAGGCAATCTGTCACTTTGAGTTCCACATTAAGTTGTGATGCAGCAAATTGTTTCTGTTCGAACACATTCTTTAACACATGCTTGCACATGCTTCACTGAATGCTTTTGACTTGTCAAAGGTTTTGTGTAATCTTGATCCTAAGGAGTACCTTCTGCCTCCTTCATTTACTGATGTAGTATACTTTTATTCATATGAAGCCTGTCTCTTCTGGTTGCTTAATTCAATGAGAACCATAGGATTTATGATGATATCTGTTTTGAGACAAATTTAAGAGAGGACACTCTGTAATGAGTCGTCCCCTCTAAAGGGTTTCAACAACCTCCCTGCACCAGTAGAAAATGAATACTAATAGAGGAAAGTGGAAAAAAAACCCCAACCGTTTATTAACAACAAAATGTCCACAAGGCAAGGAAGAAAAACAACACCGAACTGTCAGAACTCACATCCTGCCACACACACACAGAGGAATGAAAACCCAAAAATGCCTGGAGAATGGGGGAAATGTTGGAGAAATACGCCTTCCCGACATGTGGTGCGAGATGGCACCAGCTTAAGGGAAGTGGAGCTTCCATGGAGGAGTTCCAGCAGTAGGCAAAAACCTAGTGGCTCTCTGGTGTCAACCTCCTCTTCATGGCAGTCATGGCAGGTGAAACAACTGGTCTGGAGCCTCTGTTCATGTATTAGATTTTTCTTCTGAGCATGACTGTATTTGCATTGTTTTGAAAAGAGAGAAAATTAGTTAGATAGGATTTTTTTTTCTGTTACAGAAATACATTTACTGGCCATTAGCATAAGAACAGATACTCATTCAGTAGGAAAGACTAGATCTAATGGTGAAAGCTAGAATTAGGACAAGTTATTAATTTTAATTACATTCCTCCAGTAATACTCTGTTGAAATTTTAATAGGAAAAATGCTAATCAATTATAAGTTGTAGTAATGCCTTCATAAAATATGAAGAATTAATATTTTATATTACTAATTTTATTTCATAAAATATTAAGAATTAATGTAAGTTTTTGAAATCCATATTATATTAATTTAATCCAAAGTTACTTTTGTGTTTCAAAGCACTTAGCAATGTCCCCAGTCAGTCTGATACCCATTACTGTCACAACTTTGCAGTAAGATTGCATAATTCTTTTTTAGTCTACTATCCTTTAACTGAATTTGTTATATCTTTGTTCCAACAGAAGATTTTTCCATTTTTAATTTGGCATGGCTTTCCCAGACAAGTTTTCACTAATATAGTTGAAGAGTTTTATCCAATCATTGCACTCTTTTTACAAACCGAATTCCTCTTTCACTCCATTTGCCTATCTTTGGCATGGGAGATAGACTTTTTTTTTGGTGGTAATTTTTAATGAAATATGATGTAATTTTTGTTATGCCCTCACCAATTCCCGTAAAAAGTCAGAACCCCAGGACACAGTTTGACAAAGGACAGGAGTTCAAGATTAACATGAACATCTGGTTATACATACCCAATGGCATTGGTTTTGTGTAACCAAGTTACTGTGCAGAGCATGGGTCAAATTCATTTCTTAGCTGCAGTACCTTTGCTGACCTAAGCCATTATCAAGGTTTCCTCTCAAGGGGCTGTTTCAATAGTCTTTTTGAGTCTTGAATAGCTACTCTGAGAAGTATGGTAAGGGCTCTTTCGGGAAGGGAATATGGCTGATAGAAAGTAGGCTGTTTATTTATCATCCTGCCTGATCTCTGCCTGTTAAAGTTGCCCCTGTTGGCCAGGTGTGGTATGCTCTTGGGTTCAGATTCTCAGTTTAGCTCCAGCAATAGAAGAGGTCACAGAGTCGGCTTGTGACACTGTTGTTCAGCTTGAGGACAGCTGCTGATATCAACCTTCCTGATGCCACAGACAAAGTCCCTGCCAAGGAAGCCAACCAGCCGTCACAGCTGGTCTGGATCAACCCCTAGGTCCATTAAATGTTCCAGTAGTAGGGAACAGCAGCACTGTCTCTTGTGCCACCCCTAAGTGGAAAAAGAGCCCTAGAAGATGAGTGGAGAGGAAAGGAATTCTTTCTAGCAGTTGTTATCACTCAAAGCCAAGCTTTTTCTTCAATGGAGGAGTCTGCTTCTAAAACAGACCCAGCATGAACATGAGTCAAAATATAAGCTTAGGCTATAAAAGTCCTAAAACCTGAAAATATGTCTTTCCAGTGACTGTCTTCTCGTGTTGCTGATAGGAAATGCTGGAGTTTTTCTGTACACTACACATTTGGGGGTTTTTTGCCTGACACTTTTTTCTTCTTCCAAGCTTATTTCCCCCACCTTTACATAAGTTTCTGTGCATAGAAGAGTGGTAGGTAGTCTTATTTTACTGAGTAGAAAATTTAGTTTTCAAAACCAATAAAATATTGTTGTGTCATCTTCTATCTGATTACGAATCATCCCATTGCTTCACTGCTTCTGTTTAATCCAAACTAATACCAGTATCCTTTTTAGAGAAGAGAATAAGTAATATTTACAATGTATACAAGAGGAGAAAAGGCCACTGACTCCCTCTGAAACCATTTGTAGCCCTATTTATTTGAAATATAATTGCTTTCTTTTTACCTACTTTATACATGTTTTCTTAGAATTGGGCCCAGTGTGCTTTCCAGAATGGCAATCCCACACAACTTTTCCTACCAGGGTTTTTCCTTTCGTAGCTGTGCTTTATAGCTATAGACATAGGTAAGTAGTTTATCTTTTGAGGTTTCATGCAGAAAGAATGAAACACAGGAGAAAGGAGGACTATAAAATTATGGCAAATAGTTGTTTAGATTTGGTATTCAACTTGATGGTTCTATTTCTTCTTAATTAATCAGATGCTTTCTCTTTTTTGTTTTATCATTGCTACTGTATGTTGCTACAGGCATTGTGTTTAGCTTAGATTTGATTGAGTATGTACCATCTAAAAACATCTCCGATTCGACATTTCAAATACTCAGAGTCATATGTATGCTTCTTGATCAACATTTGTACATCTACCAGTCACATTGTTCAAGTGTTCTCCAACATTTTTAAGGTTTTATCTTAGTCCTTAATGTTTACATATCTTTAAATGGTTTCATGGAACAAGATAAAATACAGAATAATAAATAGTCATCTTAACTGTTGGAATTGTAAGGGGGAAAAAAAAGCCCAGTAGTGCTAGCAGTTTTTAACAAATGTATAACAAAAAATAGTTTACTTGATGCAGGTTCAGTCTGTATTAATCAAAAGTCGATTGTTTTAGACTTACACACTGAAACATTGACTTTCATTTTATAATTATGAAGGTAATTCATTAATTTATAATGTCTGTATGGGGAGTAAAAGAAAAATTGTCGCGATCTTGTTTATCACTAGTGGATTCTAGTTTATGGCTGCAAATTGATTTTTAAAAAAAATTTTTAAAGGTTTTTTAGCAGATTAGAATTTCTTAACCTGAAGGAAACATTAACATGTCTTTATAGGTATATGAGCTGGAAATATACGCTCACAGCCCAGAAAGCCAATTGTATCCTGGGCCGCATCAAAAGGAGCGTGGCCAGCAAGTCAAGGGAGTTCATTCTGCCCAATTTTGCTCTGCTTAGACCCCACCTGGAGTCTTGCATCTGGCTCTGGAGTCGGGACCTGCTGGAGTGGATATAGAGCAGGGACACAGAAATGATCAGAGGGCTGGAGCATCCCTCCTCTGAAGAAGGGTAGAGAGAGCTAGGCTTGCTGAGCCTGGAGAAGAGAACACTCTAGGGAGACCTTATTGTGGCCTTCCAGTACCTGAAGGGAGCCTACAAGAAAGCTGGAGAGGGAGAGACTTTTTACCAAGGTCTGTAGTGATAGGACAAAGGACAGTGGTTTTGAACTGAAAGAAGGTAGGTTTGGATTAGACAGAAGGCAGAAATGTTTTATCATGAGGGTGCTGAGACACTGGAACAAGTTGTTCAGGGAGGTTGCGGATGTCCCGTCACTGGAATTGCTCGAGACCAGGTTGGATGGGGCTTTCAGCAACCTCGTCTAGTGAAATATGTCCATGCCCAGGACAGGGGGAGTGGACTAATTGATCTTTAAAGATCCCTCACAATTTAATCAATTCTGTGATTCTATAATTCATAGAATTCTATATTTTGCCCCATTATCTGTACAGTAGGCATATGTTATTGTCTAAGTATGTCACAGAAATAAGATGGACATGGAACACCTCACTGGAAGATCTATCTCTTTCCATCATATTTCAGTAAGGAGCTGATCTGTCAGAAAGGAAAACCTTTTCTCCAGAAGTTTCTCTCTTGAGTTTCTAAGCCTGTAAAATATACTCTAGGTCTGTTTTGCTGCACCTTTGCTATGTGTCTGTGTGCACATCTAATGTAACTGTGATCTCAAATTACAGATTTATAGATTTATTTATTCTAAATTATTTATAGATTATTTCTCCTAAAATTAGGCTATGTTTCATTCTTGAAAATGGTTTTGTGCATGAGTTGACCGAGCAACACTTTTTTTGCAGAGGCATGTACTGTGCTAGAGTGTCAATTGATGACTTTCATGACTCTGAAGCAAGAGCAGATGTTTCAGTCTCTGTGCAGCAGAAGACTAACCATATTTACTGGCAAAGGTTCAGGTCTCTTTTTCATGTAAATGGATTCCTAAGAGCTTAAATAATTTTAAAAACATATTGATGGATATTTTTAGCAAGTTTCACTAGACATAAGTAAGTAGCCTTTACTTACAACCCTTGTTGTCCCGTAGTGCAGTATATCACAGAGAATATTTCTAACTACTAAAGAGGCAGATCAGATCAGGACAGAATCCTGACTTTTTGGGTAGAGCTCTGATGGAGTTTCAGCTCTTCATATAGTGCATCATTCATTTTAATGAAACAGGTTTTTTAGGTATGCTCTTTGAAAATATTGTACACTGAAAACTGTCAAGTAGATCTTGTGCAAACACTCAGCAGTGTTTTTGTGCTGGCTGTCACATTTTCTGTGTTGTTGTTCACAATTTAATTCTTTTACACTGTAGATTCCTTGTGCAGCATTCTGCACAAAGCATATCTCAGTCAGAAAAAGCCAAATAGTGCATTTTTAATTGAAACATTCACATAAATTGAGAGGGTCAGTTGTAGGGTTGTTCATATCGTTGGTGTGATTAGTCCCACTGAAGACAAGAAAGCACAAGAAAAGGATTTGTTCTTTGAGTTTGAGGAAGATAGGTTAGGTGCCCTAACACCTTCTTTAGAAAACAGATGTTGGCTCCAAGAACATAGAAGTGGCTATTTAAGAGATCCCCTTCTAGCCTGTAGTCTTACCAGTGCCAGGTGCCAACACAGAAACTTCGAAGAAAAGTTAGAAACTTTACCCTGTTAGAAAGATTACCCTGTGATATATGCTCCCATGGCCAGCAGCTTAGCAAATCTTTGAGAAGGAGCTTCATCAGCACCACTGTGTTTGTGAACATTGCGAAGTCGTGCATTTTTTAGTCAGCTGGCCAATGGCATCCAAAACATCCTATTGCCATGAATTCCCAGTTCAGTCTTATAGTGTGTAAAAAGTACTTTCATCTGTTTATTTCAGACCTACTAAAAATTACTTTACTGAGTCCATAGCTTTTTATGTTACAATGCTTATGTTAAAGTAGTAATTAAATTCCTATTTGCCACTGTGCCGGTTTGGCCAAAAATCTAGCAATATGTCCTCTGAGAGGAAACCAGGATTCAACCACCCTTCCCCCCCACAGGGTTCGGGAAAAAAAAAAAATTTTCCTCGAAGGAAAGTGAATGAGATAAGAACTATTTATTTAACTAACACACAGGAAAAGGATAATAATGCTAAATAATGAAATGAAATCTCCCGCTATAGAGAGAAACCTGGGAAAATTTCAGAGTCCTTCTGTAGGTGTGGTCTCTCTCCTCCTCGGAGCTGGGTCGGCGAGGGCCCACCCCCGGGCCTCGGGRAAAAAATTCTCCCGATGTGTTCTGCTGTTGTTGAACAGTCCAGAAGAGAAGACGGGAAAAAAAAAAACCAAAGTCTCAGGAAACAAAATTCAGCTTTCCGTCTCACGCCGGGAAGAGAAGACAAAAAAAACCGAAACCGCTGGCTGAAGAAAGCAAGCCGGGTGCTCCCTCCTGCTCCTGCAGCCAGAGCACGCAGAGGAGTGTCTCCGTGTCCTTGAGAAACTGTTTTGAAAAGTTCGTTTGGTTTTTTTTT
>RAHM01000622.1:11387-61631 GCA_003713295.1 Parotia lawesii | reverse complement strand
CWSWKTAAAGGCACAGAAAAGGCACAATATTACTTTTTGGGCATAGAGCATGATAGGGGATACACATGGTAGAGTCACCCCAAGACAGCCACCTTCACGCACTTCCTAATTTTGGAGCGTTTTGCCCTGGCCTGACCTAGTTGTCTCTTTTTCAAGCTACTCTATTTATTCTCTCCTCATACGGAAGTTACTTTATTCTTCTGATAGCATATGTTGCTTTACTCTGTCTTGTCCTGTTGTAAAATATTTTTTGAGGAAGTGTGATCAAGGTGATATACATCCTCTAGCTTCTAACACAGACACTCTTGAGTAACAGTGAGATGTTTTGTCATCTTTCAAAATCTTTTTTTCCACTACCTTCTTACTAATGTTAATATTTTAACTTCTCAAATACCATATATGATTTCTCAGAAAGCTCTTTTTAAAAATATTCTCTCTGTCTGTAAAAGGAACAGAATGTCAGTGACAGCCAGGTGTACTGACTGGTTTTACTTGGAGATCAGCTTGGACATCTCAAGAAACAGAGCTCAGTATATAATCTTTTGAGCTATTCAGAGTTGAAACATGAATGTTTCCTCAGATTCAGCCCTGTCCAGAACAAGGAATTCAAAATCCATTGATATATATGTAACCAGATTCTGAATCTATTTGTGCTATGACATCTTGTGGAATTTGTAGAGAAGGCAAATAAATATGCTAAGTACACTAAATTACTGGTATTTGAATGTAACCCATCATATCTGATTTTCTTTGTCTGAGACAATACTTCATTCTGAGTACAGCCATGGGAAAGCACATCTCATGTTTTAACTAAGTCAGAAGTCATCTATTCCACAGTAGCAGGATAAACAATTGTAATTTGAATTCCCCAGTATTCATAAAATGTAATGATGATTGGCATCAATTGCTGCATGTATTAGTCATTGTAATAGAGTCTCTCCAGAAGATCATTTTAACGTTAACTATTTTTAAAACACATATTTATGGTTTTATGTGTTTATTTTCATTTAGTTTTTGTCAATGGCTGCATGAAGTCATTATCAGGTAGCAGCATGCTATTCAATTGACATTCCTCTGGCAATCATGCTGATAGTAGAACATTCAATTTTCATAAATGTGAGGATATCTTGCTAGATACAGGTGAAAGTCTGGTGGATTTGACTGTATATTTAACCATAGGTGATATTTTGATCTGGCAGAAACAGGTTTAGTATTTTTAAAGGCCAAAATATTGAGGTTCCGTAAACTCAAAGACAAATATAAGTGTCAGAGTAATCTTTTAACAATGCTTATGGTTGTAAGTAATTTATGTACCTTATATTTATCAGGGCAGACTTTTACTTTCTTCATTGCTTTTTTTAAGTGTAGAAGGCGTTTTCCACTCAAGCACCTATGGCCCCCTTAAAACAGGAAAGATACTGGCCAACTGAAGCAAGCTGAGCAGAGAGCTACAAAGCTACAACGGTAGTTGAGCTGGAGCACAGGCCCAGCCAGCAATGGCTGAGGAACCCTACTTGGAGACAAAGATTGGACTGAGATCTGTCAAAGCTTGGTCAGAGGTCTGCTGACATCCCTTCCAATAGGAATAATCTCATGATTCTTCTAAAAGTCATTATTACGGAGATATTAGGTTTTGTACTAGTACCTCAATTTAAAATCAAATTTTTATATAATTTTTATAGCTTTTCATATTATCTTAGTAGAGACAAGGATATTTGACAAAAATTACATTTTTACATACAGAATTTTAAAACATTTATTTATGGTGTGGAACTGCATATACGAACTCGGTTTCATTAAGGTAATAACAATTAAAAGGAAGGAAAAAACATGTATGTCTAAAGCATCAGAAAGTACTAGAATAATGCTGACACAAATCCATTATTGTCAGTATTTCTCTCCAGTACTAACAGAAATATCAAAAATGTATTTAATTATTTTCATTTTTTTATGTAAAATACAGTGAAACATGCAAGATATCACTGTTCAGATTTTAAAATCATGTGAAATCTATTTGAAGTGTGCATGTAAAAAGAAAGGATTCTAGAAGAGAGATCCATATTGGACTGTGTGAAAGAGGTCTCAAATGTGTGGTCATGGCTCACTACCTAATATGTCTGAAGCAGGTAAGAAGTTGTGGAGGCAAAGATGCTTGGATTTGGGATGAGGAGCTGAGGTGAAAATAGACAGAATGATAGTAGGAGCACAAGGACGTTGTTACAAGAACCAGTACTGGCTCAAATATGCCTTTTTTCATGGAAGAGGCATTTTTAGCAGTCCCCTGCTGTCAGCAGAGTGACCTTTACTCTTACAATGTATTGTGGCATTTTTTAGTTACCTGTTGCAAACATGGTATTTATTAATGGCAATTTTATAAAATGCAATACATGGACCTAAGTACTGACCTGACCTTCCTTTCGTTGCAGACAGTTCAAGATGCTCTCTATTTGTGCTGTTTTTCACTTACCGCTAGAGGTTACTTTTAACTTTTGAGCATAAGCTGAAATTCATGGTATCTTGCCAGTGTCTTTACTACACTACCATCAGCCATATATTTTAAAGTAATTTGAAGTGAGATCTCTTTGAATTCAAGCTACTCAACTTCGAGTTACAAAAATTATAGATTTAAAGGGTGTTTACGCATTGGCACGTTCAGTAATCTTCAATAAATTCAGCCTTTAGGCCCCACAAAGGAGTTGTTTTAGCATGAGGCATCAAGAAAACAAATGAGTGCGTGTACTGGTGCACTGCGTGGCCAGTTACAGTCTTCACAGTGATGCCTATTTTCTAACATGGTAAGATCCACCCACTCGTGTCAGTTAAGCTGATTCCTTATCCAGCTGGAAAATTAGGAATTGGTCATGGGTGAAGATCTAGAGATTAGTTAAGAGAAACAAGAGAGATTCTCATTCAGTTCTGTAGTTAGTTGCTTCCTTCATGTTGTAATCTTAGTTAAACAGAAAATGAGTGCATCCCAGAAAAGTAGATCAGGAGAGTATCTTTATGTTTTAAACTAAAGCTGTAATAAAACTCTGGAAACTGAAAACAGGTACAAAGATGTTTATTAGTTAAAGCATCTACAACATCAATCAATCCTAATCAGCCTTAACTCAGCTTCAGATTAGAATAGCTGCCTGAGCAACTGAAAAGTTTGCACGTATCTTTCAGAACAAAAATCACAAAGACTACTTGTGATTTGTGTCACTTCTTGACAATTTTATTAATTCAAGCAGATGTTGGGAGCCAGGAATGTGCAGAGATAAATGATCTTTAGGAAGCATCAGCCATGAACACTGAGTGCCTCCAACTGTTTCATTTGTTGCATTACTTTTTTTTTTCCGTCTGAAGTATAATTGATCCCAAGTTACAAATTTTTTATAGTAATTACAGCAAGTACTATATTTTCATTATATAGAGAGAGTTTGGATATCTCTTCAATTTTAAGAAATAAGAAATAGTTAAACTTCTGTTTTGTGTAATACCTGAATACGACAAACAGAAGAGAAAATATGCTTTTATACTCTAAAATTTTAAGAGGGTCTTTATTGCATCTTATTCCTTCATTACATACTTTTTTCTGGACAGAAATGCTTAAGTAAGATGTAGTTTCCTTTTCAAATATTTACCTGTTTACTACTAATTTAATTTTCTGCCATGAGCATCCTGGAGGGGTGAAATTCAGCTGGAATGATAGCAATGGTACCCTGTAGTACCGAATGCATCAGTTTTTACTGCTGTTTGGCTAGAAACACTCATGTAGATGGATGACTGCATGGGATTAAAGTACTGACTTCTCAAGAGACAAATACCAGTTTCTACCAAAATTAAATAATTAGCTTTTACTTTTAATCTATTTTGCTATATCTGTGATGTGAAGTGCTAAAAGCGTTCCAATTTCTTTCTTCAGCAACTTTTCCATAAACAAACATTTATTTTCTACAATGGAGTCCCTCCTTTGGTTTATCCTGTCTTACAGAGTTTCAGTTTATCAGAGTGAAGCAAACTGCTTAGCATCTTATGTCTGAAAAATCATGTTTATGAAGACACTGAAAAATGATATATGCATGTCATTTGTAGATGTACCCATTCCCAATTGCATTCACTCCTTAAATACACTCCTTAAATATGCTTTTTACCATCCTGTTTCTACAGCCAAGCAAAATTCTGAGTCATTCCCTATGCTGGCTTTGGAGAAGCAGTCACTCAGCCCAGAACTGTTTCCTGCTTGCAGGGTCCTTCAGCTTTCAAAGAATGAACTTGAGTATAATGAAAAAAACCCCAAAAAACTAAACCAACAACAGCAACAAAAACCCAAACCAGAAAAAAAATAACCAAAAAACCAACCAAAAATACCAAATTAGCTTTCATATGCATACCTATCTGTGATTCAAAGCTATGGTTTTGGCAAAGAATGAAACTGAGAAAGCCAGTTTCAATAGAGTGGTTAAATTAACTGTTGCATATTATCTGGTGCTTTTAAAATACTTTAATCTTTGATTAAAGACATAGTTTTGCTGTCCTGTTTTATACTGGGAGGTGGGATGTTCCTCCTACTACATCATTAATGCCTTTATAGCACTCTGGATGTATAGTTTTAAGTTCCAGCTTTATTGCAATCCCCTTTAAAACAAGCCTAACTCCAGTCTGGTGAGGCTTATCTCCCTTGACCTTCTTCCTAGACTGTGGTAGAAGCAATTCACAGCCTACAACTAAGAGTGCAGTGGCACACTGCAGTGGTTTTAGATTTGTGTGGTAATGCTAATACTTACTTCCCTTACTTGCAGTCACACATTCCCACAGTCTGATCAGTACAGCTGTGTGCATGGCTGTTGTTTGTCCGAATCAGCAGAATGACCAGGTTTAAGAATCTAAGTGACCTTTTTTATTTCCCTAAAGTACTAGCGGACTTTCTATTGAATCAAACCTGGGAGAAGTGTTTTACCAGTAATAGGCTGGCACTATTTTAATGAAGTTCTGATTTTAAAGGTTAGAGATTACATTAGAACAATGTTGGTGACAGACTTTGGGGGTACCAATGTGAGCTATGTGCCGGAATCCAGTTAAGTTTCCATTTGTCTCTTTGAAAACTCTCTGCTGCTTTTAAAGCCATAACCAGACTTCTTGTTACTGGCTCAGGAAAACTACCCTGTAGCCTAAGTCAGACCAATGAATGAGTACAAAACAAAGCCTTTTAAAAATCAGTAGTGTAAGATGTTGCTTATATGGAGACTGCCGTCAGCAACAGGTAGTTTTATGTGCTTAATCACAAGCAAGTAAATCAAGCTTCACTTCTATTGACTTGTGGAAGTTACAGTCTTAACTTATGCTTATCATTTCCATTTGCTTTCTATCTAGACAAGCAATCTGCAAAATAACCACCAGGCCAATCAAATATTCAGTGTAGGGCTCACTTGATCACATGAATTGGATACTGCAACAGGTCAGATTTTATAGCAAGAGACTGTTCCCTGATCTGGCTGAGGAGGTTAACTGCAGTTTTCTAGCTTCTGCAGAGATGATGTTGTGTTAGGATTAAGGCCTGAACTAAGTCCCTTAGTTGGCCAGGTTTTTTTCAGCACTGTGCTAAATAAGGTCTCCCTTAACCTCCTCTAGGAGGAATAAAAGTGCACCAGAAGTGTCATTATGATCTCAGCTTAGAGAAAAGGAGACTTTCACCTTTTCATAGTGTAAAATGAACACATAGTAGATAAAAAAAGTTCACAGGATTAATTCATGTGAAGTTATATGAGTTTCTTAATGCACTTTTTCTTTCTTTGCAGCTATTGGCTGACAAACAAGGTCCACATTAAACGACCCAGCACTGGTCTCCTCATGTATACACTTGCCACCAGATTTTGTGATGAAATTCACCTGTATGGATTTTGGCCATTCCCAAAGGATTTACATGGAAAACCAGTCAAGTATCATTATTATGATGATCTGAAGTATCGGTACTTTTCTAATGCCAGTCCTCATAGGATGCCATTAGAGTTTAAAACATTGTATGTGTTACATAATAGAGGAGCACTTAAATTAACAACAGGGAAATGCATACAGCAATAAAGCACATGTAAAGCACAGTAAATACAGAATACACACCTCATCATAAAGATGATGTAGAATGGCAGTGGGACCACAGTGGGGATTTGTTTCAATACCCACTAAGCCATGGGAAAAAGGTGTTATATTAGAAGTACATAACCAGCTATTACACCTGTAAAGTGCTATATAACTAAGCTATCTTGACTGCAAGGGTTCAAGTAAGTGCCACTTTCACTAAGAACAAAGCTTGAATGTATACTCAGTAGTGTTTACAGGATGCAGTGACACATTCATCATGAATTAAAGAAGAAAAAGAACCTGCCAATTTGCAACTGTGATCAGACAGCCCACAAAAGAATACCCAGTGGATGGAATATTTACTTGAGCAAATAAATGAGGCTTTGGCAGAAAATATCGTGATGGATTTGAGTAGAGAAAGTGAAGTCTGTAAGATCAAACAAATCAGTAAATGCCTTCAGTCAGAGAACTGTTTCTGATCTTGTATTATAACCTCAGCTTTTGTTGCTGTTTTTCTTATTGCTGTTGGTTGGGTTTTGTTGCTTTTAAGTTTTGGAGTCCTTACAAGATTTCAAGCATGTTATGAGTAATTAAATGTTTTTATCTTATGGAATTATCTTAAGAAAAAAAGACTCGTAAGCATGGGAGGGTGGAGGGGAACATAAAATATTTTATCAAGTGTTATCATGTTGTATCCTGCTGTCATACAATCTTTAACATCCGAATTGTTTTTCTAGCTACTGTTGTCAGTACCCATTACATGAAACTACACAGATAACATTTTGATCTGACTTAAAGAGAAGTTTTTCTCTCCTGTACAGATTTGAAGACATACAAGAGGGTGCCCTTCTTTTCGGTGCCAAAGATTACTCTTATACACATTTTTTCCTTATCTTGGAGAAATTGTGTGGATTTCTATTTCTTTGCTGCTTAAGGGAACATGTTCTTTGTTATTTGTATTTTTTAAGCATCTCAAAGCAAAGCCTCTTTACTGACTTTGCATATAGAATTCTTCAGAAAAATCTGCAGGAGTAAAGAAATTACTTCATACATTCAAATATATCTGTGTATATATATACACAGTTTTATTCCTGGTAGAAAGGAAAAGTCTAAAGAAACTCAGGTGACAGTGGAACTAAAGAAAAAAAAGACCTAGCCAATTAATGGAAAAAAATGCAGATCATACAGTTCATTTAAACTTCTAATGCTGTTTGATGATCTCTTTATTTAATATACCTCATTTGTATCATCTAGATGTTCTGATGTGTAACTGACTGAAATAGCACGGAGCTGCATTATCTCACAGTGGTTTTTTTGATCAAAAGTCTTGTTTATCCACAAAACTGAGAGTTCTTTCACTTCCTTCTTTTCAAAAAAAGAGAACAAGAAATTACCGGAGCATAGGAGAGGGTGGAGTATCAGTACAGTGTACATTAAGAAACAAAACCTATTATCCTATGATATGTTTTAGTGCTAAAAGAGCACATAAATGGGTAACATAATGGTTTCACATCTTTCCTTGGCTAAGGAGTAGGTATGCAGGTATAATGTATGGGTATTTTCTTGTTACGTTTTCAGATCTACATTAGGTCCTGGTCTCCAAATATGATATTCAGTGTATCTACTGAATTTTGAATTAGTTTGTGCAATTTCATGTGTATCATCACACTCACAAACATTTACTAGCTGAAAATGCTCTTTATTACCCATTTTCTCCTCTTAAGTTCATGTATTTCATCATGTGTGATTGGAGATCTGCAATTATGCAAATTTGGTAGCTAAATCACTGCCTTGCAGCCAAATACTACAGGAAGTAGAAAATCAATTCTGCTATATGTAAAACGCAGTAACATCTTTCCTTATTCACCAGGCTCTCCTACCCAGGACAGTTTACTTTGGCCACATGCAGTGTGTGATAAGTGGTCCTAACATGAAACTCACTGAAACCAAGGCATCACGAGGAACTAAACAGCCATGCAGACTGGAATGTATTGAATTTGTTGTTGATAAACCAGAGGGTGCTATTTGTTCACTATGTATGCCTTCATTTTAATACAAGGTTATTTCTTTGATGGAGAGTGAGCATATTCCTGTTCTTGCTGTTAGGGTTTTGCTTCTGTTGGTCTTCTAAAGCATATTTCATATACATTGACAAAATTGCTATTCAAATAAAGAATTCACAGATTGCCAGTCTCTCAGAAGCTCAGAGAAAAATCTGCTTAGCTTTCTCTTCTGAGAATGTCTTTTCTTCTCTCTAGTGTCAGGCCATTAACAAACAGCAAGCTCAAGTACTCTAAAATATTAACTGACAGGTGATTTTGTTCACCTCATGGAACGTTTGAATATGCCAACTGATTACATATCTGACAACAAAGTCCATGGGGGCTCTCTAATTCCTTGGCAGTAAAAAAAAAATTGTGTAAATGAATAAATGAAAAGAATATCTTGTACATAGAAAGATAGGTGAGAGAATTTGCCTTTAAAAGTCAGCAGACAAATTAAACCTTGGCCTAAGCCTGTTCTGCATGCTTCACATTTGATTTTCAGCAAGTGAAGTTAACTTCAGTACCTAAGCCATGGAGTCCAGATTTTTACCCTATCACTAAATTTCTCTGACTTGGTTTAGCACAAGACATGACAGTAGCACCTACTTCCAAGACAACAGTTTTCCCATACCTCGTCAAAACTGGGCCTTAACCTCATCTTCTGGAGGCTTTCCACCTTCATTACTGCACACTTGGGCACTGTGAGCCATGGGCTCAGGGCTCTCTGCTGTTATCCGTATTCGTCCTTCTCATAGCACTCTCCCCTCAAACCAGCACCTAGGTGTGCCTCCCTTCCAAAACCATGGGACTCCATACCAGTACATCTCTTCTCTCACCTGCCTCACTTTATCCTGAGCTGAGGTGTGATGTAGTGAGGAGTGGGTCTCAAACCGTTCTCTGAGGCAAGTAGCAGTTGTGGTCTTTGTGCAGGTTTTCACAAGTACTAGGGGTCAATTTACACTATTGTTCTTGTATAAGACCTGTGTCCATGTGGAGCCCAAAGATTCTGAGAGGCTCCCTGGTGTGTGGTTTGTTGTGGTACAAATTGTTTGTTTTGAGGTGACCGCCAGTTTCTGCTTGGTCTAAGGCAACCTGAGGTGAGACATGCCCAGGACTTTCCCTATTGTTTGCATTCTACAGCTGGGAAGCTGTAGCAGTGGACTCGTTGCAGACACCCTTCTTACCTTTCCCTTATACCTCCTGGGGCTCTTGTTAAGGCACCCCAGGACCTAAATGGAAAAAACAGGTTACTTCCACTGTGTGATTTTTTCCCTATAGGTGACCCAGGGCATAGCAGCAAAGGCTTAACTGCTGCATAGAGACTTTGAGGTGGAGCAGATTTCATTTTGTGGTCCTTCACTGGTCAGCAGCCAACAACGTACGCCTCCGTAGCTGCCTTGGGTGATTTCTGTTGTTTATCTACATTCACACCTCTGCTGCCCACAGAGCACAGAGCAGATAATTGCTTTATATTATAATTACTACTTTTATAATCCAACATTATCAACAACTAATACAAAGTAGTAGGATAAAAAGGATAATGTTGTGATGTTATGTGCTCTGGTGAGAAACAACTGAAATGCCAATCAGTTGTCTTCAGAGTGTTCCTCAAATTTATCTTCTCATCAGCTATATCAATTGCCAGCTGTAGTTCCTAAATGTACATTAAAAATAAGAACTAGAAATTAAATCAAGACAGCAGAACATGTATATTTATCCAAAGCTTGTGGCAGCTTTGCATTAAACAACTTGATTTCATTCAGATAAATTGATTGTGAATTGCTTATTAAGATACATGTTAATGTTTCTGTGACAGAGTCTTTCATGTTTCATAAAAGTAATAGATAAATGTTTGATTGTTAACTTTTCAGCTTTGGGACAGTTCTCTCCCACAGCTCTGAGCCACTCTCCAGATACAAGATCTACTGAATCTTTCAAATCTGAGTCTGATGCATAATACTGTGTCCTTCTTTTGTTAAACAATATAAGCAACATGTGCTTGAGATCAGTACTTTTTCTCTAATTGACTGCAATTTGAAGAAAAACAGGTACGGGTTCAGTACCTATTTTAGTGGTTGATCTAGCAAAGTGCTAAGCACACTTCACGGTGACTTTCCTGGGAGAGACATGTCCAGGATTTAGATGGGGATCTAGATTAGCATATTTCAGGATAGAACTCTGAAATTGCACATTATTTATTTTTGAGAGCACTGTTACTTTGTGTAGGGAAAAGCACAATTGTTATAAATGTAGATATAGGAAGAGCGTTTACAGAGAGCTTCATTCCTGCACAGTATTATTGCTACTGAGTGTATGTCATACAATTTCTGTGGTTTAAAGTATTGATACATATTCTCTCAGAATTGTCATGTTTGACACTGTTAGTATTATTTCAAGTACAGCTATGGGGATTGTTTTTTATTTGTATAACTGAAAAATAAAAATTTTCTTTCACGTTTTCTGCTATATTCTGTTCCATATTCCTTTGTAACACCTTTATGGTAATTTTATCAATCTTTTTCTAATTGTAAGAATCTGTGGAAGAAGAGTGTCTGCTCCTTTAAGGTGTCTAATCAGGGACTTTCTCAACACAAAAGGGGATATTAAGAAAAGGAGGAAGCCATAAACAGGAACAGAGAGACACAAACTTGTCTGACCAATAACAAGGGAGGCAGAGATGAGAACCAAAACTGATGAGCCACACAAAATGGTATATAGAGTGTAGAATTTTTTTATTCCAGTATGATTTTCTGATCAAGGACTTTGTCAAATGGGGTACTAAGGAAAAGGGGGAAGCAAAGTATGTGGACACCCAAACCTGACAGGCTAATCATAATGGAGACAAGAAGAAGCCAACCTCATCAGTCACACTGAACAGCTATCAAGAAACTGTGGGCAAATGGTACTTTGCAACTGATAAGGATGCAGTCCTGAGGGTCCAGGATGTTGGAGGGGAGTCGGTGGGTCTTTGCAAATGGGGCAATGTGCAGAGGAGGAAGAGAAGTGGAATAGACAGAAAAGGGGCCGGTCGCGTGTAAACCATGGTGGGTCAGTATGCTCGTCTGGCAGACTCCTAAGGCTGATTGCCCCAGTCTATCTTAACTTCATTAAATCTTCTCTTACCTCCTTCTCTGTGTAATCTCAGTGTCTGTTCCATGCATGTGCATGCTGGAAGGACTCAGTGCCAGATGCTGGGGGACTGTTCTGAGAGGAGTGGGTGCCAGCTGCTGGAGTGCTGATGAGGGATGTGGATGCCCCTGGCCTGTGGTGGCAGCTGCTGGAGCGCATGGTGGGGGTCTCAGTCACTCTCTACAACTACTTGAATGAAGGGCTTTGTGCCAGGGGATTGGCATTGGATATTAGGGAAAATTTCTTCACTGAAAGGATAGTTAGGCATTCAAACAGCCTACCCAGGGAAGTGGTAGAGTCAGACCCAAGGCACGTGGTGTAGTGGTGGGTTAATGGCAGTGCTAGGTTAATGGTTGTACTCAATGATTTTAGAGATCTTTTCCAACCTTAATGATTTTATGATTCAGTGTCAGCACTGTAGCAAGTGGGGTTCTCTAACCTCCTCTTGGGGGAAGGGAATGCTGTGTGTTCCCAAAACTGGCTGCTGGGCAGGCCCAGTATGAGTGAGGCAAGTGAGGGGATCAGCACAGGTTGCTGCAGCAGAACCACAGGTCACAGTCTGTGTGGTGCCAACTGCTGGGATGAAGTGTCTGTGTTCTCCCCAAACCTGGTGTAGATGGGGTGCACGTGGCCATCACCAGCAAAACCTCCATCTGAAGCAGCCAGCAAGTTGGGGTCTAGTGGGTCTGCCAAGGGGGTCCGGGATTGGGGCAGGGGCACCAGGCAGGCAGAGGGGGCTCCATGAACATATGTATGCTCGTGAACCTGGAAAGTCTCCCCAGAGTGTTGCACCAGGGACCTTCTGCCTGCCAGCCCAGGAAGAAGAGCAGGCTGGGCTGGGAGCCCTCCATGGGGTATGTACAGTGCCAGCATGAGTGACCAGCCGTGTCGGTGTCCTCTGTGTGTCACAAGGATGTGTGCTCAGCTTCACTTCTGTGTGTGCTTGAAAATGAAAAAACGCTGCCCTCAGTCTGGGGAGAAGCCCCCGGTCCCCTGGATATCAGGGTCCTGGCCCAAATGCCCCATTAATAGAATTATTATAAAATGTTTGAAGCAGTTCATAGGAGAGTGAAACTGACTCAGTGAGGTCTAGATTTAAACTCTGTATGGACTTTAGATTTTTAAATAAAATGGAAAAAATTGTGCTCAGCGATTGTATGAAGAAATGTAGAAATAAATAATACTGAAAGTACCACACAGTATATTTAAAGCCTATTAAATCCATCAGTGTCAATAATAGATTCAAAAAATAATAGATTTCTAAACATTTACCAAACATGTTGCAAAAGGAAATACACAATTCCATTCTGGTTATAGATACTATAAAATATCCCCAACTTTTTCTATAATGAATTGGATATTTTTATGCTACAACTGCAGTTTCAGTCTTCACACACTATTGGAGCTTATTTGTCTTTGAAAATTCTATGACTGTGTTCTTTTTCATTGCACAGTCATAAAAGACGCCAAATTTTGCTGAATTCTGCTTATAGCTCTGTAATATTAATTAGATTATTTTAAATTGCTAACCATTTTATTGAAAAGTGCTGTCTTTTGATTGCTTGCTACAGCAAAAATATAAGCATATAATTGATAATCAGTAATTGTGTTCATGAAAAATTACTGCACTGTAATGAAGACCTGCTCACACTGGCACTGTTCAACCATACTTTCTCCTGCTGCTTTCGAAAGTGGCCTCATGAACCTCTCCTTTCTGTATTCAGTTTATGCCTTATCTCCTGCTTGTTCCTTATGGCCCCAAGTAAACGCACAAATCAATGAGATGTTTTCACCATTTTCTTACTGCAAAACTTTAAAGATGAGATTCAAGCGCTGCCTTGAGAAACCTGATTATCAAGATGAAAGACTGCTTTTCAAAGGAGTACTCCCAAAAGGAGTACTGCCAAAAGCAGGTAAATTCCACTTCTGGTTTAGTTGTCCCTTTATTATGCCATCTGGCATTCAGGTGGTAACAGAGCTAGCCAACTGCACACGTAGCTAGTCAGCAGAGTAGCACTGAACAGCTGGTTGGAAGAGACCTCTGGAGATCCTTCAGTCCAGCTCCATTGCCAGAACAGGTTCACCCAGAGCAGGTTGCACAGTGTCCAGGTGACTTTGGAATATTTCCAGAGATGGATCCTCTGCAATCTCTCTGTGCAGCCCATTCCAATGCTCTGTCAACCTTAAAGCTTTTCCTCACACTCAGATGGAACTTCCATGTTTCAGTTTGTTCTGTTGCCCCTTAGACAGGCTGTGGTCCCAAAGAAAAAGAATACTTTTTTTCCTGGAAACTAAAACATATTCCAAGACAAGTGCAATGAGAAACATAAAATAACAAAAAAGGAACAAGAAGGGTCCACTCTACAAAGGAGACATGGTTGCTTGAGTCTCAGTGCTCTTTGATTGTTTTAGACCAAACAGCTGCTAGATCAGAAGCAAACACAGATCTCTCAGGCAGTGTTTTTTTCAGTGCTTCCAAATTTATTTTCCTCTCTATGTTGCATCCATGTAGTAAGCGAAAGAGTGAGCCTTGCCATCCAACTCTGTTGTTTTCTGCATATTTACATCAAATCTGCTTTTGCTAATATGTTTGATGGTGATTCTTTAAGCAACCTAAACCACTCATTGACAACATACTGTGACAATTATGTTAATGTGTGAATAACATACAGAGAACAATCATGAGTATGCTGAAGTAAAACTTCAATTCCTGCCTTTAAGCACAGTCTCCATATAATGGACAATAAAAGGCATTCCCGCTAAAAAAACCCTGTTGACTCATAAGGATACTATCAAAGAATTAAGACCCAGACCTATGTAAAGCAGGAAAAGTTACGAGTTCCAGCGTCAGAATGGGCATGGACAGTCAACCAAGACTGCCTGAAAATATGTTCTGTGCATGAAAGAAACCGTTCCAAATAGTCACCATCCTTATGTGATGTGTATCTCCAAAAAATACTTCAAATAGACACATGATTTTTGTAGTAGGTCTTCTTGCCTCAAATTATTAAGCAATCAGTCAATTTCTGAAGTCCTGATAAAGTGGATTCACACTCACAAAGTGTTTTGCTAATACAGAAGTGATGAAATGGGCTACTTCCCTGGATGGCAGCAGATAGTCAAGCGCAAGCACCTTTTCTTAAAAAGTACCTTCTCAAAAAAACTTCTTGATGAAGTAGTTGTGCTGTCCAGATAGTGTTCCTAAGACTTTTGCTTCCTTATTACCTCATGAATATTATTCTCAGTAGCTTCTTTTCCTTTCAGAGATTGACAGCTACTATTAAATCAACTAATTCCGGAGCTGTTCTGGGGCATTCAAATCCTTGTTTTCATCCACTTCCACGTTGCACTGACAAGAAGATACTTCAGGTCTTGTATGTTCAAGAGCAGTGTCTGAGCAGCTCGTTCCCACGTTGTTTGGCCATATAATCCTCTGACTGCAGAAAAGCAAGAATCAAAGCAAAGGTTAATGACATTGTAAGAGTATGAAAATAGCAAGAAAAAGAAAAAAAACAGTAACAAAATAAAAGCAGATGCTTTTGAATATCTCTCCTGAATCTCCAGCTGCATGGCATTCACCCTTTCCTCACCAGGGATGTCCACTTTCTCTCCAAGCTCTCTGCTCTTCCTTCTGCTGAAACATTGGCAAGTGCAAGCTGAGTCCTAAATCTGTGTGTGAAAGAGAGACTATTTGAAGCCTGAGGCAGTGTTATGTAGCAATGCACCAACCTGGAAGAATAGCTATTGTGGTAAGGTACTCCACATGGATTAATTGATTCTTTAAGAAGGATGGAGTAGTCTGGGCAATGGATTATAGTAATGCTCTTTGCTCTGCTTCTACAGCATACAGAAAATGCCATGTGATACACAAGCAGCATTCAGTGCCGTAATGGCTCTAACTGTTTATCAAGCAAGGCAATGTGTAAAGCCTGTTTTTACAGTTATGCTCTGAGGTAACCCCAGTTCCTCTCATGCCAGCTGAATCACTGCATTTCCACCTTCCACCTTTACATTCCCAGTGTCTGCTAGAGCCCTCTCACTGAGCTGTTTCTTCTTCCTGCTGTATCCACTGTTGCAGAATGGGAATAAAGGACCTGTTCTGCAAAGACAGGAGCAGCTCATAAGCCAGGCAGCTATGCCCATCTGTATCCCATGTAGGGGACTCTTGCTGCTGAGGGAGCGCAGAGTGCTGATTGTCTTTTCTGCAGCAGTAAAAATGGTGTTCCCTCTTCCTGTCCGTTTCTCCTTGTAACTTACTTATTTTCAAAAGGTCCTAGGAATTTAAAATGTCTAAGTCAGCTACTCTTCTAGCAAATATGGCTGAATTTGATCAAGGTTTGATATGGAATGAGAGCCTCCATTTAGCTTGGAAGGGTCTCTTGAGATCGTCAAGTCCATATCCTGCTGCTCGAGCTGGTTCAGATAGAGCAGTTTGCCCAGGACCATTACATGTTTTGAAAACCTCCAATGATGGAGACTCCACAACCTCTCTGGGCAGCCTGGTCCTGTATTTGACCACTCTCACAGTAAAAAAAAAAAAAGGCATTTTCTTGTGTTTATACGGTATTTCCGGGTTTTAATTTGTACTCATTCCCTTGTGCTGTCAATGTGCACTCCTGAGAAGAATGTGGCTCCCACTTCTTTCTTTCCAGTCATCAATTATTTATACACCATTTCTGAGACCTCCCTGAGCCTTCTGCAGACTGAACAGTCCCAGCTCTTTCAGCCCTTCCTCATACAGAAAATTCTTTGGACCCTTAGACTTCTTTATGGGCCTGTGCAGGACTCATTGGCTACGTTGTTAGGATGAACTGACAGACAGTGGCATCATTTAAAGTTTATTGCCTTAGCAAACCAGGATGAAGTGAGCTGTACCTAAAGAAAAATATATGTGACTGTAAATAGAAAGAAAGATACCTGAACAGAATTAAGTTTTTTCTGTTGCCAATGAGATAAACCATATTTCTTGGTCTCTGCACCTACTGCTAGTATTTGAACACCCTCACTGGGGTATCGGTTGAAATATAAAGGCAGATGAGTAGTAATCCAGACCATATTCTCCCCCTTTCATTTTTAGTAGCTTCTTGCCTGGAGCATGTGGTGAATGTTGGAAAGATGATATGGAATTCTGATAGAGAAAGTAGCTTGCTTTACAGGAACAATATGAAAGTTACCATGTAGTCCAGGAAAATTTTGTTCCTAAATTCTTTGATTGACTAGACCAGATAATATTTTATAGCTTTAACATGGCTTCTGTCTTGAGCAGATTTCTAGGTAACTATGATGAAGCAAGTGACTCTGGATACACTTACATATTGTTTACTTTCATACTTTGGAAAAGGTTTCAGTTAATGAAAAATATAATAAAAACATATGGCCATATGTCTTTGAGCTTTATTTTTAGAGCTAAAAAGACTAATATGTCTGGAAGCTGGTTTGCAGGCAATCACTTATGCTGAAAAAATATAATGATCTGGATTTTCTTCAATTTGCTGTTGAAACCATGTATATGGAGAAGATAACTTTGTGGTTTAGACACAAGTGGTTCTCTAAAAGCGGGTAAGATTTTGTCATCTCTACACTCTCTTTATCTGAATAACACATAGCACTTGTATATGCTTTTCTAATTATTTTGTATAGAAATAGTTTGTATAAGGTGTATTTATTAATAATTGCTTAACTTTTCTTAAACTTAGATGTCTTGGTTTGAAAGACGTGTCTGCCAAGGAAGGCGGGAACCTCCCTTGAAATGGAAAATATGGCCCCCTTCCCTCTGAATTATTATAACTTTCAAATTAAGGGGCTTTTAGGCAAAGATGTGGGAAAAGAAATAACAGTTCTTTACTAGCATGCATGTGTATAACAAGGCAAACAAACAACAACAATGGCAGCAACAACAAACAGAAAAAAACCACAAACGCAGCAGCAGCCCTCTCTCGGCTGTCAGGCACCTTCCCCTTTGGTGCAGTTACGGTCACAGCCGGCGGGGGCGCTGTTGGCTCCGGGCGGGGCAGGGCGGGCGCGGTGATTCCCCCGCGCCTGCAGGGGGCGCTGTGGCGCGAGTTCAGCCATCTCTCCAGGTGGGTAATGGCGGATGCAGGCAGCAGAACGGATGGAGAATGGGCTTCGCTTTACAAACCCTCGGTGTCCCTCTGAATAGCAAAATGAGCTGTAGCAGGAACCTCAGAAGCCACGAGCTGGAACAGCAGGGACCAGCAAAACCCTGGGGTGGTAGATGAGATATATGAAAAACTGGGCAGCTGCAGCTGGAACCGCAGGACGTCCCGGCAGGCAGGGGGTGCTGAGCTGCAGTGTAGGAAAGAAACCTCGGAGAAGTGGCAGAGAAACGGCGGGGGCTGGGCAGTGGCCGCCAGGCTCCTGAACAGGGCAGGGAGGGGCTCCTTGGGAGGGGGAAAGGGCTGGGGAACACCGGGGTTTCCCCTGAGGCACCCCAGCAGATGGTGAAGGGTCCTCTGTTTGGCGAGGCAGGGTGTTAACAAGCTCCCAGCGCAACAGCCGCGCCCACGAGCAGAGCTCCACTCATGGTAAAAGAAAGGCAGCAAGAGAGAGAAACCCACAGTGGTGGCGAATTCTTTCCACAGCAGCCACAGCCTTTCTCCCTCTAAATGCCAGGAATGTAAGAGAGCAAGGAGCTGTGCCCAGCCCCCTTTTCCCCAGCCCAATTCTTGCAGTATCTCTGCCCCTCCACAAGAAACCCCCCAAGCTAAGAGAGTAGCCAGCCGCACCCTTCCCGTGGCAACTTCTTTTGTCTCTCTTAAGTACCTGGTCCTTACTGTCTTTTAGCAACCAAATGGGAGAAAATTCCCTAAGAGAAAGAAAAAAAAAAATAAATCCTGAACTCCAACACTAGAATACCACATAAATTTCAGTTTTGGTAATTTTATTTTCAGTTCAGCTGCTGCTGTAATGAAAGTCAACAGAAAGTCACAAAAGAAGTAACTGAGCTAATGTGAACACCCTTCTGTTCTTATATAGCGCACATCTAAATGGGGTCACTAAGCAGAGGATCTAATCTGCTGTAACAGCAGTAATAGTTAACTAAAATTTATAATGAAAAGTTTGAAGATGGTGCTCATGGTGCTCTTACTCCATTGTGTGGGTTGGTTTTTTTTAAGAAAACACTACTGTTTTAATGAAGGTGTTCTTTTTTTTGCTTGCTTCTTTGGTAATTGTTACAGAACAAGAAGGTTTATATCCTATGTATACCTACCAACATTAAGAAAACAATTGGCAGACACCTTGTAAACTGGGAAAACACCTGTGTTCAGCCAGCCTTCTGTCACAAGGCAATAATTCCATCCTCACCATCTCACTAGGCAGGAGACCATAAAAGCATAAAAATTGTATAACCTGGGGGCAAGAAGTTGATAACTGTAAGCAGTGCATCATTAGTTATAATACAGACACAGTTTCCCATTTGCAGGCCAAAATCCTGAGAAGGAAGGTCAGACAGGCAGGCAGTGTGAAAGAACTAGTAGAAGAGCTACAAAAAAATTACTCAGCTGTATTTATACCAGTCTTTGGACTTCACAGGATGTCCCATTACCCTCTGGCAGAACACAGTATAGCAGGAATGTCTGGAAACAGTCTCTGACTTGCAGAGGCATTGTTCTGCTTGGCTGCTGAAAAGAAGAATAACTATAATTTAAGCCAATTCTTCTTGAGCTGCCTTGACAAAAGAGTAAAAATTTTACAGAACAGAGCAAATAAAACATGCACGTAGGTATTTATTTAATTTATTAAGTATAATAATATTGCTGACCACCCAAATTAGCTAAAAGCACTTGCACAATAAAGTTGATCATTATTATTTTTAAGCAAGCTTCTAATTTGACAAAGGCAAAAGCTCTTACTTTTGAATGTCAAATAACTTATAAATTAGGAATGATCTACAATGCATGTGACTTCAGACAAAGCTCATGAATAAGGTGGGTATGTATCAGAACTATGGATTTTTCCCTTGCCTATGACTGATGTCACTGCTGTGGCTGATGATGCAGCTGACAAAGAACTCTTCTGAATTCTTTTTCTTTTCCTTCTCTTATGATTGAGACACAATGTAAAGTGAAAAGGAGGCCAGGTAGAAAATAGGTGAGTATTATACAGAAAATGGAGCAGAAACCTCATTGGCTAAGTGTGTTTACTTTAGTCTATCAGCCTGCGCCTGAGACCAGCTTACTTTCTCAGAATGGTGACCAAGCAGTGATGTTTGACGTGGGACATGAGTAGCTATATATTTTTATAGCAGTTTTAATAGAAGAATAAAGCCTTTGTTTCCTTAGAAAAGGAATTCTGGAATAATGACTGAAACCACTGGTAGAAAGAAGTACATGAAGGGAAACTTAGTCCAGGAGAGTAATGAGTAGTAATGAGGTGATGGACAAATTTTAAGGACCATAAACATAGCAAGAGAGGAAAGAAAAAGTTTACAAAGCTGATGTTAATTGTGTGACCCTGCTGCTCTTGCCATGTAAATGAAGTGTGCTCAGCTGTGCCAATATCCCCTTCCAGCGCCTGGGACAGCCCTATTGCTTGAGCCTCCTCTCATCTGTAAGACAAGGGGCACTTTTGTGACTGCTGGTGGTAAGTTTTGGTCTGAGTAGATCTGGGGGGCAGAGGAAAGTGAGAGAGGAGTGGCTTTTTAAAGTGGTTCTAGGAAAATACTATCTGGGCGAGCTTGTTTCAGAGTAGCAGCACAATAAAGCCATTAACATTATTGGAGACACTCAGGCTGTGTGAATCTTAAACTGTTCGAACAAGATTAATCACTGCAGAAGCTTTGTAAATATGTATTTTATAAGCATTTATAAACATTTAACCTTAGGTTTACTGATCCTTGAAAGTTTATGCCAGTTACAACTCATAATGTTACACAGATCTATTGAAATGAAAAAGTGAGAAAAACACTTTTTTCTGTGCCATGGCTAGCATTGACAAAGTACATGGATTATTCATTTAATATATTTCATACATTCCCACATGTTGTCAGACATTACTTTTTTTTTTTTTTTTTTTTTAGTAAAATATACTATTTAGGCTTAATCAACCTCTGGGATTAAAACTGAGTTCTTGAGCAGACACTTCTGGATCACTGCTGACTGCTATCAGGCTCTCCTCCTACTTTAAAGGCTTTCCTGCAGCAAGCCAGAAATTAGGATTAGAGACAGCTGATAGTTAGATTGGGTTCTGATGCTGTGTAGGTTAAACAGCAAAAAACATGGAAGCACTTGTGCTTTCTACCAATATGAAAAGCCAGCAGGATGCAGAAATAATCAAGAGGTGGTAACATCTCATATATACAGATGCATGGGTTAAAGGTCCCAAAAAACTTTTTGAAAGGAACTAGTGGCCAGAACTGAAGACTGACAAATGTCAGCAGGAAAGAAGTGATACCATTTTAGCAGTGAGAGTGGTTAAGTAGTCTGACATACACTAGAAATGAATAATTGTGGTAGATGGGAAGACAAAACCTTTCTGGAGGAAGTACCCTCCTGAATATAGTTGAAAGAAGGAACTAAAGCAAGGTCTAAAAGCTTGAAAGCCTTTGCCTTAACTTTTTTTTATACTTTTTGTTTTACAGAAATGAATCCATTACTTCCTTATTTTAAAGATGTAAAAAGTTTCTGCTTGGAGTGCTGTATGAACATGTGAGCTGATTAAGGGATGCCTTAGATAGCTGAGTCTGGAAAAAAACGGCATTATGAAGTTAGAATTAGCCTTGTGTTGACCTTATTGTTTGCAAAAGAACCAGGTAAACCTTCAGCACTGCTCCCACCCTTGCCAGCACAGGCAGGATCTGCATGGCAGCACCCATAGACTTTGTACACTGACTTGAAGAACAGGAGATGATGCTGAAGCTGTTTATATTACCAGAATACAGACAAAAGCTTTGAGCTGAAATTAAATAAGTTCTTCTTGAGGACAATTTGTATGTCTATGGCAGTCTGATAGGAAATAAAAAATGTGATAGAAAATCAGTCTTACTCCCCTAGGTACTTTTAAAGCAGATCCTGTACACCCTGAAATACTGGTGATGGGTAGATTCAGTGACACAAATTTTTTTGCCTGATGGCAATGTCACTTCTTTAGCAATAGGCATTGGGGAAAAAAAAAGAAAAGGAAAAAAAACTGAACAGAATCAGTGGGCTAGAGATTTGAATGTACTTGAAAAGGAAAGAGCATTTCCAAGCAACCATCATGAAAGCATATTTCAGGCCACATTAAGCTGCTTTACATGTCAACATGTTAAATCTCCCATTTGATGGCCATTTGCCAAAGCTTTACAAACAGCATGGAATTGATTGTGGTGACCATTTGACCAGCTCTCCATTTTGCTTGTCTGTTTTACTCCCACAGAAAAAAAAATATCTATTTCAATACTCAAAGTAATTTTGTGATCAGATCACAAGTGTGAGGAGAAAGAAAAGCAATGTCAGTGTTTGTAACTAGAGCATGATAGACAAAATTTGGGTCTACCAGCTCTAAGAAGGTCCTTTTTAACATTAACTCAAACATTTCTTACTAGGCAGTATAAAAAAAACCCCCACATTATATATGATATTAGGAAACCTTATGAAAAAACTAAGTCTTTGCAATCATTGCGGCTCCTCACTTTTTTTTTTTTTGCCTTAGTTTGCGTCCGTAGTTTCCATTTCATTGTTCTTACATTTCTAGTCTCCTGGAGACAGTTTTACTGCTGGCTGAATTTCCTGAATTTGCATCCAGCTGAGAAATGTGATAGCAGAATTTCAGGCCAATACAGAAGTTACTTTCAAATCTTGTTTATGGCCAATAAGCTTCACGTATAAATCCAGGAATTTATTGTTAGGATCACAAAAATTGGAACAATGTAATTCAAGAATCATTACTAGTTTAGCTCTAACTATTACAGAAAAAGAATAACAATAGAGTTAGTAATAGTAAGAATACCTTTACAATTTATGTAATACACACAGTTTCTGGGGATTTTTTTCTGGTGCTATGCTTGTCCATTCTCTGCTCCATTTGGTCTGTAATGTCAATGTGGTCATTCTCATGATTCATGGTATGTTATGTGGATTTGTCAGCATTCAATGTCCTTTACCCGGAGAAATATGATGTTGATGTTGCTCATTTCTTTTTCAGTCTAGGATCCACTTGGGGTCATTTTAAGATTTGCAAACACATCTTTACATCTTGCTTTCTTTCATTGTATTTCTGCTCTGTGTTTCAATGAACCTTACTATGTACATACTTTGGATGCATTTGTGGATGTCGTACACCATTTCTTTGTTCCCTAAAATCATATTTTATTTCCAGTTACAAGTCAATGTTTGTTAACTGACTACAGGTGAGATGTTTGTTGCTGTGGGGTCTCGAGGGCCAAGCCAATGCTTCATTTCTCAATACACGCTACCATGCCAAATCTCATGCCTCCACTTTGCAAAGCTTCTGCTGTCCATAGAAGGGTTTGGGTTGGAAGGGACCTTAAAGATCATCGTTCCAACCCCTCTGCCATGGGCAGGGACACCTTCCACTAGGACCAGGTGTCTTCAAGTCCCACCATCCAGCCTGACCTTGAACATTTCCAGGGACATCCGTGCCTTCTCTGGGCAACCTGTTCCAGTGCCTCACCACCCTCTCAGTGAAGAATTTCTTCCTAATATCTAATCTAAACCTACATTCTTTCAGTTTAAAGCAACTCCCTTTTGTGCCAGACCTATGCTGCTCTATACAATGTGTCAGAATAGAATTGCATGCTACATGGGGTGACTGCTTTTTGTTATAAATCTGAAGAAAATTCCTGTGCTATACAAATAAAAATAACAGAACAAATTATCCATGGATTGTCAATTGTCAGTTGGAGGAATTGCTGTCACAGCTAATGCAGGCAAAGCAAAGCTGCAGACAGGTAGAGAAACTCAGAGCAAGCCTGGGAGTCTCAGTCACAGTGCTGAGGACTTGCAGACTCAATACAAAACATATGGCCTGTTCCTACGAACAACAGAGTTTTACTGGGCTGTGTGGTGACACGCAGGACTGGAATGGGCATGGTCATGAGCTTAACAGCAGCCTATTGTATCCAAAATCTCACATACCACTGATACAATATTGGTGAAGTAGTTTGTTTTCTTCCTTTCCACACGCTCCCCTCCCCACCCCACCCCACCCCACCCCCAAAAATTTTATCTCAGAGCTAGAAACACAAGTCATCTGAATGCCTTTCAAAGATGTATTAGTTAAAATCAGTAGGGGAAGGTAGCATAGCATTTTAATTTAATGGCAAATTTCCAATAAATCTGTATTAGAAAAAAATTCTGAGCAAACAATGCAGTGATGTTGATGATTATCTTTTACATGTAATACAATATTTCTCACTTTGTATTAGTCTTTGGTTAGGAGAGCAGATGCTCTTGATTTTGTAAAATACTTACAACCATGAAATATGCCATTTTTGATTGAACAACCACTATAAAATGACTGTTGAAGCTAAAAGGCTGGCTGAAGATAAAGGCATAAGAAATGGAACCACAAATGAGCAGATGTAGTATTTCCTAATTAGGGATCACAACTGCTAGGACCACATATTAGGTTTTAGACCTGCTCCCACACACAAACAAGGCTGGAGAATCTTTGTAGTGTGTTCAGGAAACATACTTACTTAATTTGTTGTTAATTTGCATATGTATACAAAGGAGAACAAAGTGGGGTTTTGATTCTTTTTTTTTTCTCACCCGTGTCTCTTATATGAAGAAGAAATGGGCAGGAAATTCTGTTATTTTTCAACAGCCAAATTCCTAACGCTTCATTTAAGCAATTTCCCAGCTACCTGAAGTAATGGTCTGTTCTCATGAGCTTACATGAGTGTAAAACAGATTTACTACAGAGCCTGGGAGGTGTACCTTAGCGTTATTATTGTGCAGCAGTTACTGCTAATGTTTTAAAGCATCTGGTTACTGCACTGGAGCTCTGGAGGAACTTCCATTGCTTTTAAGGACACTGCTGTGATGGGTGTCTGATCTGGTCTGTGATGCAGTTCCAGATGTATGCACCCAATAATGCTTCAGCCAGAGAGGTAAATCAGAGGAGGCGCAGGTTACTGCACTCCTGAAAGAAGAGCCCTACAGCAGAAGGTTTACAAGTTTTCTCAGTTAATAGCTCTAATTAGCACAGTACTGCTATGAAATTTGAGTTGCAGACAGAACATCTCTTTAAAAATAATACTTAGTGCTCAAAAGTCAGTAAAATCTTTATCAATCTGGAGTGGTGGTGTTAGGGTGGAAGGGAGTTTGCTGCTCTTTTCCCCGAAAGTGTCTCGGGCAAGAGTTTGCTTGGGTGCGGCCTTATAGCCACTAGCTAGCTTCTCCCTTCCCCCCTCCGCAGCTGTTTAGGTGCAGATCTCACACACACACACACTCATGCCAGACAGCTCAATGTTACCAGAGATAAGGAGTCAGGAGGACTCTCCCGCACGGTAATTCCACAGACAAGGTTTCTTCCAGTCTCACCGTGAAGTGGACCAGATGCGAGAGCAAGAGCCAGCCTGCTCGGAAGCAGACTTACATAGTGTTACAGAGCCAATGATCTGAGGGCATGGGGGCGGTACAAAGGYGGGACTAGGGAAGAGAACCAATGAGGGGGAAGGGGCGGAGCAGGGAATCAGGCCAAGCATGCAGCCACACAGGCAACTGGGAGATGTAGTTTCTTTTAACCAGAGTCTGGTGGGTGTGTAGGGTTACAATTCATTCACAAGGCATTGTGGGAGAGGCTTTTCCTTTCTTTACAGAGGTATGAAGGATATTTCAAACATCTGAGTTTTTCCACCAGCAGGCCTTTGCTATTTCGGGGCTCTCTGGCTCCTCAACTATCACAGCTGCTGGCTCTGTGACCCCAACATCAATCCTTTTTAGTTTCCCAGATATTAGGCAAGATTTAGCTGATTTTCAATTTTGAGGGTCCTTATATTCATAATACTATAAGCTTACACAAAAGAGCAATGTATTAAGGCATTTAGCTGTCAAATACAAGTGAAACAAATAAAGATGGCAGTCATCTCTCTCCTAATTGCATGAAGTAAGAAGTTAGTGTTTGGCATTCTCCTAATATATGCTTCAGTCACTCTTTTGGGTACCTCATGCTTTTAAAATAAATTCTCTCTAGTAGTTACCAGGGTTAAACTGTCAGCAGAGAAAAACCAGTAAAGTTGTTCATTGTTATATATGAAATTAAGTGTTTGGCCTTTGCATATTCAAATTGCCCATTAACCAAGTTATAAGTTATTAAGTTATGAAGTTATTACCATAATTAACCAATTAAAAGTTTTTTACACAGTTCTTTGTTAAAAATCCTTGTTGTTAAAATATCCACAAGTTTATTTCCCCTTTTAATCATTAGAATTGTTAAACCTCGCAATGTTTTATTCCCTATATATATTCAATGTTATTACCCTGTTCTGTGAAGTTTTCCAAGTTTATAGAATGTGATTGCAACTAGTTTTGATGTTTTTAAGAAGTGCTTAACTCTTATAAGTTTTCCAATGAGTTCTGAGTTTTGCTGAAAAACAAGCCTTCATAAGTGGCAGTAAGCTATTTTTTTTTGGTTCCTGTCCCTTACCCTGCAACTGGACTCCATGGAAACCTGGAATTTTAATGAGGACTTTTCCCGCCTTTTTAACCTAGTAACATCACCAAGTAGCTGTCCCCTAGCAGCTGACGAGCCATTGGCAGATGAACATTACCTCATCCACAAYACCACCAATCATCCAGGACTATGGGGGCTGGACAGTGGGCGGTCATGGGCGTGACCAAGGCACTATAAAACCCTCGGGACAGGACGCAGGAGCTGCTAGTCCATCACAGGTTAGTTGCTGGTGGAGATTGATGCTATGGGTCTCAGGCCTAAATCTCTCTCCAGAGATTTATTATAAACATATTGACTTTAGAATAGCTAAAGTCACCCCAGCGTTGCAGGTCTCTGCCCTGGGCAATTAGCCAGTTCGGCTCCAAAGGTCTCTAATCACTGTGGACCCGGTTTTAATTTTTTTAATGGCTGTTTTCTTTTGAATTTATTTTCCTTTAATAAACTGTTCTTAATTTTAATTAAGAACCAAGAGTTGCCTCCATTTTTAACATTCATCACTTCTGAGAACGAGGAAAGTATCCATAAAATAAAAATTGTCTTCCTTCATTCATGTGCAAAGTTGCCGTTATTTTTACATCTAATCCTTAGAGTTCTGTGTTTCTTTTCTTCCCTCATCTTTCAAGTTTTATCACTTCACATGTATACGTGCCTAGAACAGTGAATGGTCACATTTATTTTCCTCAAGAAAAATAAGTCAAGCATAGCAAGACTTTTATGAGTTTTAGAAGAATCTCACAGACCTAAGCAAAGTCTATTCCGCTTTACTCACATAGCATAAAATGAAAGTTTGTGCTAAACTAATTTCAAGAATATATTTGATGTTCTGGCAGACATGTGGAAGTTACTCCAGCTATTCAAAGTAAAATGTTCTCAAACTGACCAATCATAGAAGTTTAATATTCAAGATGAAATTGTTTCAAAGGCTGTGTGCTTTTCAGAATTTGATAAGTGAGGCATTTTTGGATGAAAAATACAGACTTTTTAAAATCTCTTGTGCTCAGTATCCTAGAAGAAAGGCAACCATAGTCTTTAGTTTAGAAAAAAAAATCACCATTATTATTTTTTTTATGAGAATGAAAAATGTCAGTTGATATTTCTGCCAAATAGCTATGATGACTTCTTTCATCTTGAGAACTCTGTGAGAAACATGGGGTGTTGTGGTCTCACTTCTATGACTTACCCTGAATTGATATTTTACAAGATCTTCTACAGTGCTTAAGAGCTTTCATCACCAAGGGGATTAAATTTGTAATGTGGAAAAGCTTCACCACGAGAATGAACTGCCCTAATACACAGGCTGGAAATATAAGACACTTGAGGAATGACATAATTCCAGCCCTATTGCCTGCGTGCCCAGAACCCAAATCAAATTTTAGCCTAAACATATTTTATTGCATTAGCTTAAATCCATTGCTACACTAATATTTTCTGCCTTTTAGGAGAATTCATTAACTTAGTATCAACATGCTGACAGAACTAAACATATTTTTGTTTTCTGCAAACTCCTGTTTAGCTCAAAACATGGGCAAGACAAACTCTCAAATGGTCACGTCCTCAAACGATGTTTCACAGAAGTAGTCTGATGGAAGTTTCAGTACAAAGCAACTGCAGATGAATAAAAGATTGTCCAAAAAGTCTGTACACTCAGTTATTTTTATGTCTGTGTGTCTCAGTTTTGGAGACAAATTTCAGGAGAAAACACCCTGTAATAAGCATTTCCTCTAAAAGGGAAAGGGCCTCAGTAACTCCCTTTTCTTCTGCCAATGAGAGAAATTGATACCAGCCGGTGAAAGTGAAAAAAACCCCTGTTTATTAACAAACAAACAAACAGAACACCCCCAAATTGCTCCTTACACCCCACCCCCACCTCGCAGCGCAGCCGAGTGGCAAAGATGGCGACTGCCCTTCTTTTGTCTCTGGGGACGCGAGGAGGAAAGAGTTCATAGCAGCTGGGAACCTGTTGGATTTCTGGCGTGGGTCTTCTCCTTGCAGCAGCCGAAGTTGCTGGATTTTAATGTCCTTTTCTCGTGTTGGTTCAGCTCCTCCGACGTCTCGGGTTCGGGGCGGTCGCGCCGGCTCCCCACACGGGCCGAAAAAAAACCAAAACACAGGCCGAGCAGAAACAGTTCAAGGAAAAAATAAAAACCACCGCCAAGAGGATTCCCGGTACAGCCTCCAGGCTAAGGGAAGGGAGGGGAAAAAAAACTTTTTGCTTCACACCAGCAAACAAACCAATCCAACAAAAGGAACAATGTAGCATCCCGGTCCACGCTGACCGGAGCACCCGGAGAGAGAGAGATTGAACAGAGCCCGCGTAAGCCCAAGGCTCCCCGCCCCACCCCTGGCTTCATCTTAAAGCTACAGCAACCGTTTTCTGGGTATGAAGCAGACAGTTAGGGAATAAAGTATGGTCATAAAATCACCTGAAGACACTGTGATCAGGTAAAATTGACGTAGGGTGAATAAGATTCCATTACTGACAAGGAATTACTTTATCATGTGAAGAGACATATGACACACAATCAGTACAAAATATATTAACTTCTATGTAAAGGCAAGTTGATATTTGGAAACCATGTGCTCAATGGATGGTGACATTATTTTTAACAATGATAGGGGAAAGAAACAAGAATACTGTCACAGCACAGGACCCAGAATGAACCACCAGCTCTCTATTTCTTCAGCAGAAAAATGCCACTTTGGTGAAGAGAGACCTTTTATAGTGACATGATTCTAAGCAAAGTCTTGAGAACCTAAGTAACGCTGAAATTTATGTACTGGAATTTTAAAAATCACATACTTCATCCTGAATGAGGACCTTTAAGACCTAATTTGCCCTAAACCTTTACCCCTTTTATTTTTCAGAATTCAGACATATACCAAAAATGGCCAATCTGAATTTTTAAGCTGTCATTAACACATTGTCCCAGTATATGCTCAGCTCTAGAACAAAGCGTCTCCAGAGCTGCTTAAGCAGTGTGTGTTGTGTTCGTTAAGCAGTGGTGGATCTGTACTCTTTCCTTCTGTAGGAAGGTAGGTGCAACTAGTTGGTTTTGGGTGGAGAATATTTTGATTTTTAGATTTAGACACTTAAATTAAAGTCCTACATTTCTACCCACCTTCTAGGAGAGTCATAATCTTGCCAACAGAGATATGAATCACTTGATGATGAACTGTTCACAGTAGAAATATTTAAAGTAAAATATCTGCAGGTAGTTGAATGTAACCCACTTCCTGCTGTTGTAGTAATGCATTCCTGGGGCAGTAGAGATAACGTGCTTTAGGATTTGAGACATTTGAGACATTTTGGCTGTTTATGCATATTTTAGGTAAAATAGAAAAATTTTATCATATTTTAGGGCAGGCAAATCTAAAAACCAATTGGCTAATGTATTTAAATGTTTGAAGTCCAATGGAAAGGGAGCTCCTTACTCAAGTGCTGCTTAAAATAAACCTTCCTTTTAAAGAACTGCAATATGTCATGTTCTTTGACATCCTTGTTATTTTTCTGAATATTTAAATTTAAAAATTTTAACTTTTTTATACTGAAGGTCTTTAAAAAAAGAATGTTACTTAATGGGTCTCTCATCTAAAATAATAGTTTTTGTTTGTATTTCCACAAGTTTTGTCCTTGAAAAGCAGATAACATCAATATCACCATTTTCCTAACTCATTATCTTGTATCAGTAATCTGCCTGCATTTTTTTTTTCCACAAAGCTATTCAGCTACTCCACAAAAGTGTTTCATCTTTTTTTTCTATAAAACATGCATGGAATGTTTATGCAAATTTTCAGAAGGCAGTAAGTTTCAAACATATATAATTTAATGGGATGGCTGCAACTCTAGTATCTTCAGTTTGTGTGATAAGAGTGACAAACTGCAAAGTTTTATTTGTCCATCTTTGTGCTCTCTGATCCATGGAGCAGCCCATCAGCAATATTAGAGTAATCTTTGAGCTCAGTTAAATTGAGCTGAAGTGGCCTTGAGAGACCTGTCAGTCACTGAACTGCTACAAAGAAAGAAATCCTTTAATCTGCATACACTCTGTCTGCAGGGAAACTGACTGGGAACCACTGTTGAAAACCCAACACCTGGTTTGTTTTTGGTTTTTTTTCTGATATCAGCCAAACATAACAGAGACCTATAAGTAAGAATTTTTAGAGCTAGTTGAATGCAAAGACCTGGGCAAATCCTAGCAAAATTCTTGATCCTTCTACCCATAGTGTGAATTACTTTTGACATGGATATACATACAGGAAAAGGGTTTGACACTAATAAACTGAGAGAGCTAATAGCTTCTGAAAAGTGCTGGATATGGAAACACTTGTGGCATTAAATACCCTCAGGTTAACATGGTGCTTGGCAGGTGAGTGTGTCATAGCTTTATATACACAGGTATTCTTGTAGTTTTTAAAATAATCTTATTTTCTAGGAAGAATTACAGAAATGCATCTTGACTTGATGCTTCTTATTGCTTGAGTGAAAATACTTAATTCTTAGCAATGCTTTTCAAAAGTTTACATTCCTCCTGACTGAAAATTTGGCTGAAATATTATATATTAAAAAAAAATTGAAACTTTATTCTCAGGTGGGAAATATTTTAGGCTTCAAGTATTTTTGGGTCAGCATGATGCAAGATCCAAGTGATAAGAGTTCTCTTATTGGAAGACCACAACCTTTTCCTTTCCCCTGCCAGTAGCATGAAGTAGAGGAAGTTCAAGCAATGTGGATAAGTCAAAGGCAGCAAACTGAGCTTTACTGCCTGAGCATCAAGTGTCTCTGGCATCCTGGCCTCTTCAGAGGCTACTATGCAGTATCAACATGAAGAGTAGCAGCACAGTTGTATTTGGGTAGATTTTTTTCCCAGGATAGTCTGTGCATCCATTTACAAAGGTGGAAGAGGGTGCACATGAGCATTGGCAAAGAAACTGTCCCATTGTCATTTTTTACTGTGTTTTGACACAGGATTGGATTAAATCAGAATATGATCTCTTTATAATTTTCAGGATGTTTTGCATGTCTTTTTGCTTGCAACCTAGCAAATGTTTTAAGATGAGACCAGAAAAATCCTTTAGAAAAGAGTATGCAAATCACACATGAATGAAAATTATTGAATGAGCATTTAATTTAGGGTCACTTGATCAGAGCTAATGACAGCTCACCAGGAAGTGCTCAACGACCCTTCACATCTCTGTTGCTCACTTGCAGGTTGTCTACTTGTTCTGACAAAAGCTTTGAATTCCATGTTGGTCACAATTTTCAGGCCTCCATTCATACTGTTCCACACTGTGTGAGCAAGGCAGGAATGATTTTTTTCTGCTTGGAGTCTATAGTTAACATCCCAGAAAAACATCTGTGATGAGCCAAATCGAAGTCATTCAAAGACAGCAGCCATAGCCTAGCTGAAGTGCTGCAGCTGAGGTCACCTTGTTAAAACATGGTTTTCATTTTAATCAGAAGAGACTATTTCGTTTAGTGCACATGATGCATATAATGAACCACCTCTTGCAGACTGAATCTTGGAAGGTGACATACAGAGGTTGGTCTGGAAGTTTGCCTGTGGGGGTTTTGGGGTTTTTCCTGCTTGTGCCCTGCTTCTGTACTCCAAATTACAATAAAATTTCTGATTCTTCTCATAGTAGCATAATACTGTGTGATTCTCAGGTACATGTATTTTATAGAGATACTGCTTTCATGCTTAGTAGGTCACAGTGCTTAAAGTATCACTACCCAAATATCTACGCAGTTTCACAGCAGAAAGAGTGGAAGGGAGATTAAGCTCTGTATCAGTCAGTGAGATCACTGACCTGCTTGCTGGTAGAAATGCATTTTTGGAAGTCATCTGATATCACAGCTTTGCTGTACTCTAAGTACGAATCTACTGTTCTCTGACAGGGCAGACCAGGTCTTTTGACAACACTTTGGAGCTGGTATAATGTTTGAGAAAACATTTGGTTGAAAGTGATGTCAAAAGAAGGAAAGTTTTTGGGTTTGAGGGAGGTTTTAAAAATGAAGATGAAATCCAAGTCAAAAATAAGAAAATTTATGGCAGGAAAACATTTAATTTTCTTCAGAAGTTTTTTTATATGTCATTAGATGTCATAAATCCTTCTCAGTTTTACTAATAAATCAAAAAATATTTTCTCCTTGTGCTCTTCTCTTCCTCATGCACATTTTCTCTCCACCCACCCCCATTCTTTTATGTCTCCATCTCTTCCTCTTTCTTTCATTCTTTTCTCATACAGTGCTGCTTCTCTCACTCTCACTCTCTCTCTCTCTCTCATAGCCTCTGTATCCAGCCATTTCTCCCTCATGCTTTGCCTCTCTCCCCACCCCCAGACCCACTTCCTTCTCTCTCTAGTTCACCCAAAAGTAAAGAAATGGAAAATTCACCTAGTTAAGTTGGTTTTTTTTTTTACCCTAAGTTTAAGGAAAATGGTACTTACAAAGTACACAGTTTGGATTTAGATTGCCTTTTTGTCAGAACAAATAAATCTGCTTCTGTGGGATAATTGTAAACAAGACAGTATTTACATAATAGTGTGAGCTGTAAGAAACAAAGTAAAACTCCATATTCTTCTAAAAATGTCATCTCTTTGTCTGGCTACAATTCTTATCCAGATAATGCCATGAATTGAAAAAAAGTATTCTGCCAATATTTAGAGAAAATTATTTTCTTGTGGATAAGCTTTTTGTTTAACTGATTATCTGGTTAAAGATGCTATAACTGACTCTTGTTTAGTTAGATATGTAGGTGATGTCATGCAAGAAGAGTCTGTGATTATGTACCTATTTTTATTATTTCATATTTGTTTGTCTAAAATTCTTGTGATTATTTCCCTTAAAAATCTATCTCCTTAACTTTACTGTTCTTTCTGTGTTAACCTATTTTAATTTTCGTATGTCTGTTTTTTCTTTAAATAAAACCTCCTGGCAAGGAGTTGTGGTTTAGAGGGCAAAATGAGTGTTCAGGGCTTTTTTCTTTACTAAAGAGTATATAAAAAGTTTGAATCATTCTTCAATCCAATTTTACTCAACAGCTACAACAATAAAGAAGTAATAGTAACATATGTAAGTCTTGAACAGTAATTTTCTAGCAGATGATGATATTTTAAAACACTTTTTGTGTCTGGAATATAAAGAAATCATAATTCTCTTTTGCCTGTTTATAACTTGCTTAGCCTTGCAACCAAGTATATTCTTTCTCATCTGAGTATTCACACAAAGTTGCTCTGTTGGAGCACCAGATGTAATCTTCATGTTTGCTCCTACCTTTTCACTTTAGCTGATTTTCACAGATTTGTCTTGAGATCGTTTAACTTCTGCTGAGGAATTGTAATGAATATTAGGACCCAAGAAACAAGGTGAAGTATGATTAAAGAGAACAAGTTATTTGGGAGGAAAAGACATCCTACATCTCACTGCTGAGCAATCCAAAGGGAAAGTAGCTATTTGGCATCAGTGACAAATGTGTGCTGCTGTCTAAGACTGAATATGTTTTATTATAATGTTAGAAGAAACTGAGTTTCTAAGAGGCCAAGGATGGTAAAAAAACACAGCAGGGGTCATGTCACACAACAACAAAATGAAGAAGCTCTTCCCTTCCCTTCAGATTTAGTGTGGATTTTGTGTGTGCATAAGCCAAAACAGATGGAAAGAGAAAGGACTTTTCTTCAAATGAATGACAGCATTGCAAACTGTGCATGTGAGAAAGGAAATATGTTCACTCTCAAAAGGCTAAAAATCTTTCTAAATACTGTCTCTTAAGTCTCCAAAGCCTTTTAACACATCTGCAGCAAAATAGAAAGAGGTCATTATCACCTTGGCCTCACCTTGCATCAAAAGAAAAATTAAAAAATCTGCAGAAACCTTCAAAGAATTACACACAACCCTTACTTCTTCAGAAGCTATTGCATTTTGTTCACACATGGATAGGCAGCAAATATGTTCAAAAGCAGACAGTACAAACGAAAACTTAAAACCAGCAGCATTTACTTTTCACTCCAAAAATCCTTCTGTTTTCAGTGACCAGATATCATTGTTATGCTTTATCAGCTCAGCTTTTGGTTGTACATGCCTGAACTTAGTACTGTAACAAATACTGTAACAAATACTTGTACAGGGACCTGTAACCAAAGATGTTAACTTTTAAAGTAAGGCTGTTCCATTTCTCCAAATTTACAGACCCTCAAAATCCAGAAATAAAACAATTTAAAATATGGAATGTGATAAGGAGAAATGGCTTTCTAGATTGGAATGATGACATTCTACAGTCCCCTGGCATGGTTGCCTCAGACTTTAGCTTTGGTGGTTGGTGATGGAATGCATAGTTCCAAATGAGTTAAGCTGGAATAGGATAAAATCTAACTTGACATGTCTCTGGAGCATGATATCCCAAGGAAAAAGGGGAAGTTCTGAGGAACTGGAAGATGACCACTCTCTATAAGTGCAGACTTTTATTTCTCTATGCTTACAATGGCAAAAAATGATGGGACTAAGTGGGGTCTGTGTGCTTTGATGGCCTACTGTTTCTTAATTCTTTTTCTCCATGACCTTTGACTATGTTTCTGAGGTCTGCTTTTTCTCCTCCCCATCTACCAGGGACTCACAGGGTTCCCTGACAGCACACACAGGACAGCAAAGAAGATATTTAATGTTCTTTAACCTCAGGAAGATGACATACTAGGAAACTGCTGACTTCCTGCTGATGCTAGTCTGTTGCAGATCAAGTTCTATACACCACAGAAGATTTTTCCAATATTTTTCTACTTTTACCCCAGAGGTTCTACATTTTGCTAATTCCCAGATGATATAGAATTAGTTTCTTGCTTTACTGACTGTGAATGTGCACTTGCACATGTGTTTCATAGGTTTAGAACATACACATATAAATAGAAACATATATGTAACACTTATCTTTTGAAGATAAATGTGTATATATTAAATATATATACATAAAGCCTAGTGAAATGCATATAATATTTCCCACAGGATTTTTAGTTACTTATAAGTTGGTGACAATTTTTTACTTTGTCTTATATGTTGACATGTTCTCAGATAATTAATTGCATTATTTTTTCCCTCTAAGCTTTATCTTCCTTTCATCATCAAGGGCATAGAATCCCCTTATGTGTAGACTGCAATGAAAAAGGAAGTCTTTTATGATACTGGCTGTTACTAGATACTTCATTAGGGGTGTACTGTCTACAGCTCCATTAATCATTACTAAGGCAATTATTTTAACTTTAGCACGCATATCCCTTGTTAGCCAAGAAGGCCACTTCTCTCTACATTTTTATTCAAGACAGAACAGTCCTTCAGCCTGGGTATACTCCCAGACCTCTGTGAGATTTGCTGGAAAAAGGGCTGATTTACCCCAGCTGAGGTTAAAATCTCCATATGTACTTTCCCACAGACAGACTTCACCTCATTTCATTTCTATGCTGTTTGATTCTCCTCCAAGAGAAGAAAAAATGGAAGGGAGAAGTCAAAAGTTTCAGATCACACTGCAAAAGAATTGCCACATGATCTATAGGAGAAATGAAAGTCTTGCTCCTTCTTTCACTTCCTGCACCAGTGCTTATCTGAATGATGTGGAAACACCACTGTGAGGGAAGAGAGGTTTCATATGATGCGAGAACTTACATTTGGAAATTCCATCTGGTATTGAAAACACATCTTATCTGAGAGTGAGATTACTTATTTTTGGCTTGAGTTTATGGAAGTTAGTCTTATTTAACTTGGGTTCATATCAGCACATGCAAAGACACCCGAAAATTTGCCTGTTCCATAGGATTGATCTTAGGTCTAAATTTAAAACTGATTTTAAGAAATTGGGCTAATTGAGAATTCTTCAGCATATTTGAAAATAAAAAATTCCATAGTATTTGGTGTTGCTTGATTTTACTTCCTAAATATAGAAGGAGAAAATGAAGCATGGATGGCGTTACTTTGAAAAGAAGATGAAGTGTTATTTCAAAACAGTGTATCTTTCAGGATAAAAGAGTAATCAGATCAGTAGCTGAAGGTCCAGCACAAAAAACTCTGTCTTTCTTCATAAATAAAAATATATATTTTATGCTGACTAATAAGAATGAAGAAAAATTCCTGCAGTTTATGATCTAGTCTTGAAGTCTTGGCAGATGTAGAATACACATTTTACACTGAGAAATATTGATTAAAACTATGAAATTAAACTGTTATTTGTACAAAAAAATGTACAGAACAACTATATCAACTAGTTTAATAAAAAACTTCTAAAAATATCCCCTATTTTTATTTTCACACACTCAGTTTTGCAAAATCAAATCTAACTATTCTAAAGAAATGGATATTTGGATATTACTTTGCAAGCTGTGTTACAATAACAATGCTGACATACAGAAGCAAGGCTTTCTCTGTGTAAAATTCAGTCAGCAAACTGTTTCTTAATTTATTGCTTAACTGATACATAAGGAATATAAATTCACGAGTGACAGATATATTCCCAAGAATTAGTTTTATTTGATCAAATAAAGAAAATTACTTCTGCCTCCTCAAAATAAACAAGAAAGATTATGATTACTTTTGGGTAATGGAAATGTAAAGAAACTGTAAAGAAACTGTAAAGAAAGTTAAGTGTGTGTGTGTGTGTGTGTGTGTGTGTGTGTGTGGAGAAAATATTAGTTGTTTGTTCAGTGAAAAAATAAAAACAAAGGAAATTAAGCAGGTTCAGCATCACAAAGAGGAATGGGATAATGACTTCAATGCTGTGCCTGTGGGAACATCTCCCTTGCAGATGTTGCTCGTAACATCACTGAAATAATTTTTACCGATAGAAACAAGAGATAATCAGAATAAACAGTAGAAATAAGTGATCATTGGGCTATGCATATATGATTTAAGATCCAGAGCAAACAACTTAATGTATGTTTTTTTTAAGAATTCTCTGGAACTATCCAAGGGGCTAAAATGACAAGCTGTTAAATTAGGTATTCATAAATACCAAAAATATGTGTCTTCCTTTAGTATCCACATCATAATGAAAGCCTTTACTGTCCTGATAGTCTAAAAAGGAGAAAAAAGTCAGAAATTCTCATTGTACCAAGCCCAAAGCCAAAGGATAACCACAGCTGAAGATACTAGCTAAAAGTGATGCTATGTGGTATGCAAAAGAACAGCTTTTGATCCCTACTAATGGTAGAGGCAGGGAGCTTTTGATTGCCCTTGTTGCTTTGGGGTAGAGTATTTCAGACTCATGGTATATTTTTTATTCTGCTTTGAACATCACACTAGCTCTGACAAAGACTAATGCAGCCATAATCTATGCTTGCTCAGTGTAAAATTAGTTTACCACATGCAGTGACTGTAAGACATTCCATGTTGGAAAGGAGTATTTAGGCAGGATAAGAGTTAGTTGTACCTGTTGCTTGGAAAACAGTAGCCTAAAATTATGCATTTACAGCCTCATGTTGATGTCAAGCTCTATCCTTCTGTTTCAGAGGGGTCATACTAACTCAGATAACATCATACCTGTAATATTCCATTATTTGAATGAGTTGACTCTTTCCAGTCTGTTATTCATATATTGATATATTGATTTGATTTCAAGATTAAAAGACAGCATTTTTAAATTTTAGTTATATTGGTTGATTCACTAGGATTTCAAGCTGTATGCACAGAACTAGATACACAATTTTCAGTAGAACAGCAACAAAAATACATATCTATTTTTATTTACTATATATAACAAAGGCTATAACAAAGATTTACAACTGTTGGGTGATTTGTTCATTTCTATGACTGTTGATCTGGATTCCAAAGTTACATTGTTGTCATTCTCAATTTACTGCACTACTCCAATATTATAGCTCCCTTTCTCTTTCTAATTTGCACCTTGATTGAACAAGCTACTTATAAAGTGTGCTTTGTGTTTTTATATGAGATTTTAAGTAGCTTCTAGATGAATTTGTTTGTCAGCTAAAAGCTTATGAAAAGTTGAAGGTTTGAAAGTTGTCTATCATGTCCTGTATGTACTGTTGACAGTTCAGATAACTGTGGAAATAAACTCAGTCTTTAGTTCTGAAACTAAATTTTTTTTGTTTTTATCTTTAACATACTCATTCATAGCCATTTGAGACATGGAAGTTTATAGATTTTAAAATACAGTGAATCTCCTGAGAAAAAACCTGAACTTCCAGTAAACGTGGGTTTAGTTTATACTGTTGTCAATAAAACAATTTTAAGATCCAGGATGATAAATTTAGATAAATAAAAAAGATGTTGCTTATTTTTAATGTCTGCGTTATCCAAATGAAGGTTTCTGAGTTGAAACTTGAAGGATCTCAAAGTTTAAGTCTGTGTTTAAAAGAGGTTATGTGTAGCTTAAATTCCTTCTGAATCCCTCAGTATAGTGTTTCCTATTTGGCAGTCTGGCCCCTTCAGAGGACCTTCTACCAACTTGAAATTCTTTAACTAGAGAATTTAGATCATCTGCAACTAGGCCATTCTTGTCATGAGTGTAAGGAACAACAGAAGGACAGTCATTGAGGAAAGTGACTGGTCTGTTAGTATTACTGATATTTGTGGTATTCTCCAAATCAGTATGATATAGTAACTGCATATACTTAAAATTTTACCTGATGTGTGCTTGGAAGTGCAAAAGCAATGTCTTTATGACATCATATTGAGGTCAATGTAATAGGAATAGTGAGGAAAGAAGCACCAGATGCAGAATATCCCCAAAAATAAAACATTTACCTTCTTGGTTAATATTTATATTACCATAAAACTCAGTTTTTAAATGTCTTTTTTTTTTTTTTGTGGCCTACAGAGCTTGCAAAATCCACAATAAGAATTACTATATATGAGCAGCTTTATGCTGCCTAAAATTAAATAGCAGTAGGCAGTAATAGTAAGTGCTATGAGTATTTTGTTCTTGCTTTTGTATCTATCTTTAGGGGTTTAGTAATGAACAAATTAAGCAAAATTATAAAAACTCCTGAAATGTACTTCAGAGCTTGGTCTGCAACCCATAAGGGGACAGTAAGACATTTTTCTTCATGAAAGGAAAGGCAGTAGCATCTTAAAACGAAAAAAAGTATCAGTCTTTCTTACGCCTGAAAACTCTGCTGAATCTGGCAGGGCCAGTCTCTTTGAAGTATTAGAACAAAGTTCAACAAAGCCAAGCTATGGTTTATAAGAAATGCCATTCACCCTGACTTGCATTTCTGTTTTAAATTTGCATACCTTGATATGACTGATGACATTTAGTGAGCTTTATTGCTGCTGCATATGTATTACATCAGGGATAAAATGACACTACATGGATTAAACCAATAACACCCTTTACGAAACAGCAATCTGTTAGATGAGCTCGAGTATTGTAATTTCCTCTTGCTATGTGTAGTCTTTTAGGGTATATTTCTTGGTTTCTTATGCTGCAGAGTGAGCTGTTCTGATCTCTTGCACGTAGACTGTACAGAACAATGGCCTCTTCTGGAAATGCAGAGGGAATTAGTGAAGGCACTAGAAATTGTTGCTTTGGTTTTGCATTTTCCTTGCAAAATACAGAGTTCAATCCATAAAATGCCATTTATCAAAAGGTAAGTGGCTGAGAGGGGCAACCAATTAACCATCTTTTCCCTGCAAAGAAAAGACACCTATTTACGCAAGGTGGTGAATGGAAGAGGTGGATTACAGAAACAGCATGTGCTGTCTAAGACGTAGAGTAACTCACAAGACCAATACAGTCCTCTCTCCCCTGTTTTAGAGGAAAATGTACATTTAGCTTATCCTCTATAATTTATTAGACTTGTCATATATTGTAAATTCTTTTATCTTATTTTGAACCTTTTTTTGAACCTTTGACTTAACAGCATGAAATGTTTGTAATACAGTAGGTTTCCTAGTACATTTTTCCCAGCAAAGTGTTTACATTTAACTGACTCTTTTCCATAACCTTATTCCTCAATTTTCCCACTCTTGTTTCTCCTAAATCATGCAAATCCATCCCCTTTCCTTTCCCGCGGTTCCTGCACTATATATCCCATAGGTAGACTTGTCTCAAAATGCTGTTCTGCATGCTGTAATATGTCCTGTTTCCCTTTGGCAGTGACCATGCAGTCTGAAAGGTGCTCTGCAATTGATTCATCCTGAAGGGTTTCATGCCTGGACAATAAAGAATTTAATGCCTGGACAAAGCAACTGGGCTAATACCGCCCTGCCTGGCTCCATGAGTGCACAGGCAGGTTCAGTATTATGTCAGTAGCAAAGAGGCAGGAAGGGAATTTGCTTTTCCTTCATTCCGAGAGTTTATTACATCCTACCCTTGAAGGGCAGGCAAGCAAATTCAGCAAACAATGGCTCACCGAGGGTTTTTCCCGGGGCCAGGGGAAAGGCAGGATTAGGGAGCAGGGACCAATGGGAAAGCTCTGGGGGAGTGACGAGGCTGAAAGCCAACCGGGGAATTCAAACCAGGACAGGTCATACCAAAGGGCAATGAACCCTGGGGGAGCCCACTCCAATCAACCCCAACACAAAGGCATGTTCACTGGCTCCCACACTGGGCGTCTCCTGAGGCAGCTCTGGGAGGGACCAAAACAGAGGGGCCCTTCTGTGTCCTTGCCTTGAGTTCCCGTTTGTATTTGTGCCCCAGGACTCTTCCGGACTCAGGAGGACAATGTGTTAATGAGTCCTGTGATGGGCCTAGAAATGGCAAGGCAGTGTGTTCTTGGGCTTCCAYATGTGCTTTGTTTCTCTGTGTTCCTCTGTGCAGGTGAGTTTTTAATCACATAACTTAACATTCCTACAATTAAAGGTGCAGCTGGACAGAACCACACTGTCCTCTCCTTGAAAGGCATTTGAAGACATCTGTTTCACCTCCTGGGACAGATCTGCTCACAAAGAAGACAATGCTGCTGCTGCCAGGTACCTTCTAACGGCACTTGTAGGTCTATGTGGTTCCAGTGTGCTGAGCTCTACAGACCCACTCCCCAGGAGGGGAACTGAGTATCAAAGATGCTGCAGGTTTCAAAGTAACTGTACTCAGCTAGAAGAAAGTGTATCCCTTGTCTATACTGTAGGCTCCCTCAGGCTCCATTCTCCCCTCACCATTTCAGAGTAGGCATTGCTGACCAACTGTGTCTTGACAAAAAAATCATAAAATTGGGAAGATTTCATGACTGTATGTCAGACAAAGATAACAGAACACCAGGCTGGAAGCCATATTCTCCTAGAATGAAGTCTGCCTCTCTCTTTCCTTCCTCTTGTGGATGACACAGCAGGTGGAATATCAAACACCAGGAAAGAAAGGAGTTGAGAAGTCCACGTACACTGATATGTATCTATACCTATCTATCTACAGTAATATATGGCAAATGGATTTTTTAGCTCAGAGAAAAACCAAGAACTGCAAAGGACTGAAAGTACAAATGCCACTTCTGGTATCAAAATAGAAAATGCTTCTTACACAATGAATCTCTGGAAGAAACTAAAAGACATTTCTCAGAAGCAGATCCAGATCATGTTATGATTGTTTGTTAATTAGTTCTGATTTCTGTATTCTATGTATTATTATTTTTTTTATATGATAATAGCAAAAAAGTGAAAGTGAGCAGAAGATTCAAAACAGAAAAAGAAGTACCATTTTGGAAACAATGACAGTTTGAACATTAGCAAAATGCTTCATCTTGTTATTTGAGTTACAGTTTTTACTGAAGAGCCATCATTATTGTTGCTGTTTGCGTTTCTCAGTGCACAAAAAAGGGCCTTGCAGACAGCTCTATTCATTGCAAAAATAATCCATTTAAATGAAAAAGTTAGCATGTGTCCCTTAACTTTGACAATTTGTTTCATTTGAGCTAAAGAAATCAAAATGAAGATTATAACATAAAGGATTCATTCCTGGTAGTTCTGGTGGTTATTGCAATTACATTAAAATTCATTTTCCAGATAAATGGGTCTTAAAAGCTTTCATCTAAGAGAAAGATAGTAAAAAAATAGATTTAATGAGCCCAAGTAATCACAGTTCTTTTTAAGGGCCTTTTCAAATAAACTTCACTTTCCTGTTAGTCCTCTGATTTTAAAGCTGTGTGTTTCTGACTGTAGTGATACAGTTTAGTGATAACCAAAGAAGACTAAACTAGTCTTAGGTCATATTTATACTATTTGAATGTAGGAAGAACCATGAAGATTAGAAGTACTCCTTAGATAATTTGTTTTATATCTTATTCTGACCATACTGGAGAAAAAACTGTTTAAATGTTACAGTTATCACTGCTGCCACAGTAGCCAAGAACCTAAAATCTGTAGACACAAAATGGATTGTCTTGGGTGCCAGTGTATTTGATTGAATTTTGTATTTGGCATTTTTTGACCGTGCTTTCATTTTTGAAGCAGACCAGGAAAGTTCTGAACATCAAGCCCAGGAGTTTTGTTAGGATATTCTTTGAATTAGAAAAATGAAAATCACACACACTGTAGAAATAGAAAAGAAGATAATGGAGTTCATGGCACTTTGTGGAGACCCTGATCAGTGCTCTTTGCACACACAAATACACCCAGCTTTATTCCTGTTCCATTCTACTTTAAGCCCTCAAAAACTTTGTTATTCAGAATGACAGTCTTGCTTGCAATGTTATTCGTAAAACTACTGATTATACAGGGATGAAATGTAGTATTTGCAACTAAAATAGCACAGAATCACTTTTATTTGTTATGGCTATTGTGCCCTTATTGTAATGATGTGAGAGGGTGTTACTGAAAACTTCCTGTCAAAAATTCATGTAGGAGACAAATGAAGAATGAAGCAAAAAATGCCACAGAAAATTGATGCAGACACTTGCATTTTTACCAGTGTTGAGAAGCTATCCTAAAGAAAGCCTAACATTTGTTTTCCCTTCTGATTATTTCTGGTTTTTATGCAAAAGCTTCCTAGTGTAGAACAAAAGAGTTGTGGAAGGAGGGACAGAAGTTACATGACTGCCTTTACCATAGGATTCATAGTAATGTTTGCTTTTGCAAGTTTGTTCATAGGCCCATATGGTAATCTATAATCAACTCCACATGTGATTTCTGGATTGTAATTTCCACATGGATCACTAGGAAGTAGAGAAATCTGCCTTCTATCAGGCCAATTACTGAAGTCTCATTTCTTGGGTGAGTCTCCTCTGCTTTAATAGGGTGAAGCTAGTCAAGCCCTTCTTGTCTTAGGGAAGGGTCTGATGCTGGTCAAGCACCAGTATGCCACGGCCTTCCTAGAGAGAGTGTCCTGCAGAGAACAACTCTTCTAGGGGTGAGGGCAAGCCCCCCTGGACAGTGGGTGATCCCAGCAAGTGTAGCAATTTCTCAGCTACTTAGTGATTTCAGCTCTTGTGATTCAGCTCTTTGTGAGATCAGCCAAGGCAAACTCGGGGACAGAGAGACAGGAGGCCTGTATGGCAGTTCCACAGAGGCAGCTCTAATTGTCCAGCAGTCCCTGCGAAGGGGAGGCCAGGGACAGACACTCCCTGACTTCAGGGCAGACTCAGGGCCCTTTTTATGGGGAAGGCAGGGGGTGGGGTAGAAACCAATTAGCCAACTGGATACAAGCTATTACCATAGGGGAACAAAGCATGCTGGGGTTGCTTGCCGTAACCTAGAAGTGAGTTGCTGGAGAGAGTCCCTTTTTCCCTCAGGCCTCTCTCCTCCAAGGGAGCACAGACGGCTCCTGTGCCAAGAGTTCACAGCCCTCCACAACTTCTCACATATATGTGTTTTATATGGGAATGTAAATTTCATTACATATCAGGATGGAAAGAACATGTGGCCTGTCATGCTTCAACAGTTTTTCATGGGGGAAAGATCTTAAATGCTTACTACCTTTAGGAATGATCAAAGCAGAGTTGTTAGCATCTAACTCACTTCTGGCATCAAAATTTGAATGGCTAAGCAGTAATGCTAAGCAGCAAAGACATTGGTTGCCTTCTAGTAAGCCTAAGAACTTGGCAGACTCTTACATTATTTTATTTTAATGATCTTCAAGTTTTAGGTCTACATATGGTATGCATTGTGGCTGTGCTTATGATATATAAGAAGTGATATTGGTTTAGATTTTGCCAGAGGCGTCAAGAAAATATAAAATAATAACATGAAGATTATCAGAAAGTAATTTTGGCAAGGGAGTCCTTTGGGAATTCACTAAAATCTTACTCTTGGTCTCACTGACATTGAATAAATCTTGAGTAATAGCTTTGAAAGAAGTGATATTACATAGTCATCAGTCATAACCAGCACAGGTTCATGAGGGGAAAGTCCTGTTGGACAAACTTGATTTTCTTTCATGACAAGGTTCCCCATCTTGTTAATTAAGGGAAAGCAGTTGATGTAGTCATCTTTCTGAATTTCAGTAAAGTCTTTGATATTGTCTCTCACAGTGTCCTGGGCAAATTGTCCAGCATGACAAACACATAATCTCATGGATGAGCTACTGGCTCATGGGTCAGGCACAAACGGTGATAGTGAATAGGGTGGCATCAGACTGGTGACCTGGAACTAGTAGGGTTCCACAGGGCTCCATTCCAAGGGCAGTGCTCTTCAACGTCTTCATAAAATGACTTCAATACAGGACTTGAAAACATACTAAATAAGTTTGTCAATGACACCCTGAGGACAGAGAGGCCCTGCAGAGCTACGTCAACAAATCTGAGGGCTGGGCAACCATAAACCGTATGAAGTTTAACGAAAACAAGTGCCAGATTCTGCACTAGGGATGGGGCAACCCTGGATGTATGGACAGACTGGGAAATGAGATGCTGGACAGCAGAGCTGTGGAAAGGGACGTAAGGGTCCTGGTCGATGACAAGGTGAATATGAGTCAGCAGCCAAGAAGGCCAGCTATGTCCTGGGGGGCATCAGACACAGCATCACCAGCCAGGCAATGGAGGGGAATTAATTGTCCCACCCTGTTCTGCAGTGGGGCGGCCTCACCTCGAGTGTTGGGGGCAGTTTTGGGCACCATAATATAAGAAAAAAATGTGGCTGTTAGAGAGTGTCCAAAGGAGGGCCATGAGCATGATGAAGGGTCTGGAGGGGAAGCCATATGAGGAGTGGCTGAGGTCACTCTGTCCAGCCTAGAGAAGAGGAGAGTCCATTGTGGTCTACAACTTCCTTCTGAGGAAGAAGAGGAGAGGCAGACACTGATCTCTTTTCTGTGGTGACCAGTGACAGGAGTAAATGGCATAAAGTTGTGTCAAGGGAGGTTTAGGTTGGACATCAGGAAAATGTTTTTCACCCAGAGCGTGGCTGGGCACTGGAACAGACTCCCCAGGGAAGTGCTCACAGCAACAAGTCTGACAGAGTTCAAGAAGTGTTTGAACAATGCTCTCAGGCCCATGGTGTGACTCTCAGGCCCTGCTGTGCAGGGCCAGGAGCTGGACTCAACAATCCTTGTTGGTGCCTTCCAACTCGGCATATTCTGTGATTTGACTGCAGATTTACAAATTTATCTGTGATCTATCATGAAATATAATAGCAGTACCATCAGAAACTAGCAATTTCTCATTATCTAACCCTGAGACAGAGGTCTGCCTTAAAATACATATGCTCCATTTGCATTCCATGACATTTCAGTGTTTCAAAATTCTTTGGATCATGGCTTCCCATTTAAAGAGCAGAATACCTCTGAGAAAATGTCTACTGCAAAGTTTCGCCTTTGTTGCTGAACAGGTATTGGAAAAACTACATGAGAGAAAAACACTGTGAAGAATTTTACGAAGCACAGAAGCATGCATGTCATCTCAGATGAATATTAGGAATATTTGAATATTGCAGTATCCCAATCTCTTCTCAAGGCACTAGCTCATAAGCTCTCTGAATTCCTCAGGAATTTAGATTATCAAACCATTTTTATTTGCATTCAAGAGCTGACAATAACTAAGTGAGAAATACTTGTCCACTTGGTTCCTCTCAGGATAGCTCAGTGGATGCCCGGGGAACCAAGCAGTCCTCCTGAAGGACTAGAAAAGTCTCTTCCTGGCGGCCGATGGTGGGCCAAGCCGCTCCCAGGGTAGGGTAGCCTGCCTCGAGGGCGCTGATGGCAAGGCAACCAAGCATCAAAGGCAAAAGGGCAAAGAGAGAGAGAGACCTCTAATGCAGTCCAGCAACGTTTATTGCGAACCAGGGGAAAGGAAGGTCTCCGAGGGTCCAGGGCTTTGACACGGGGTTTTAAGGGGAGGAAAAAGGGGAGGAGAAAAGTCTCTAGGCCAATGGGACAGAAGCGAAGGGGAGGGTACAAACATTCTAAAACCAATCACGCGTAGCCAAGGGGGAGGAACCTTCCTGGTAACCAATCAACGTATAACTTAACAAGAACTCTCTAGAACAAGAGGAGGGGTCTACTCGACCTCCCTGCCCAAGGATGCACCCTCTGATTCGGACTCATCGGCCCATTGGATGGCTAGGGCTTGATGAGCAGGAATGGGCCACAGCCCATTGGGCGGAGATACTACAACATCTCCCCCATTTCTATTTAATAATTTTGGGAGGAGATGCTTAAAACATGCTAACAATAGGATTACTACTGAGACCGCGAAAAAAATCTCAAAGAACGTTTTCAACACTGAGGAGGTCCACTCGGATAAGCCCCAGTTGTTAAATAAATTCTGGAACCAGTCATCATTTTCCTTTTTTAGATCTTGCAGTTGGTCTTTTAGAAGTTGAATGTTTTTATGAATACTCTGCCCATGGGAGGACAGGTCAAAACAGCACATGCCCTCGAATTCCTCATGTCCATGCCCATGGGCAAGGAGGAGGAAATCGATCACTGCCCTATTCTGCAACGTGGCATGTCTAGTGGTCTCTTCATCTGCGAGGAGTTCGCTGAGGGCTTTGGAGGTGTAGTTGGCCTGTTTTCCCAACCAGCATTCGAGATGACTGATTTGGCCCAGGGCCCTAGCTGCTGCCACCCAGGGAAGAAAGATTGAGACTACGACTCTTTTGGAGTATGGCCAATCTATAATTCTTGAATCGCAGTCTTCTGATATCTGCCCGATTGATCTTTTGACTTTTTGCCTGTTTGTTGTCCAATCGATAAGGTGCTTTTTGTCAGGTGTCATCAGCACTAATTGGCCTAGGGTGCAGGGGCCTCCTCGCAGACGGGACGGGATCCCTGACCACGCTCAATCTCCACAAATGAGAAACACCCCTGAAAGGAGTTGTTGAAGGACCAAGATGGGTATGGGGAGGTGTAATTACACCATGAAGCCATGTTATAGAACGAATTGTGGGGTTTCATGCTCATGATAAAGGGTCGCTTATCAACTCCCATATGTTCCCGCCGATTTAACTTATATTCAAAGTTTACACAATAGGTAGTTTTTGAGGACCCAAGAAGAGTCAATTCCTCCGGCTCCTGTGGTGCATGCGGGAATAGCTTGGTCTAGGACTCCCAGGATCAAGCGGGGTCTGGCTTTTTGCCTGTAAATGGGTATTCATTTGCTTTTAAGGGGATTCCCATTAGGCATGTCAACATTGGGTCATCTGTCCCACCCACGGATAAGCACAGTCCAGATTAGTTTAATGATTTTGCCAAAGTGGTCCAGATGTTTGACTTGGGTTGGGGAGCTATCCATCCATGGACTGAGGTGGTAATCAGCAAGGTGAGGGTCGTCAGCTGAACAGACATCTCCGAACTTCGAAGTCTGTAATTAACATGACAAACACAACAAACAGGTATAAGGTAAAGTTAATCAGATTCAGGTCATGTCTTCTTTTTGCTCATTCTCTTCCTTGAGGTTTTTCCCTAAGTATGGCCTGATCCACTTTCCAGGGACCCACTTTGGCCCTTGTGGGGTGGACACACAACCATACCCTCTTCCCCAAGTTACAAGTTTGAATGGTCCCTGTATTTTGTATGTCTCAGGATCTTTTATTAACACAGGGGGTTTGTCTTTCCACTTACAATGAGATATATACTGGTCTGTTATCCATCTTCAATTCTCTGGGAATCCCTAAAACAGAAAATGCTTGCAACAGGTGATTTATTACGTCTTTCGCTTTCTCTCCGGCATGGGCAGAAGCGAAGGTAGCATCTGAGAAAGTGTCCACAGAGACGTGGACATATTTTTGCCGACCAAAAGATGGGACATGAGTGACGTCCATTTGCCATATCTCACAGCTGCCAAGACCACAAGGGTTAACTCCTGGTCCTAAAGATGGTAACTGTTGTTTTTGGCAGCTGGGGCATGTGGCCACAATTGCTCTCGCTTGTTCTCTGGTCAGGTGAAACATTTTTGCGAGGGCAGGAACATTTTGATGCAATAATGCACAGCTAAGCTTTGCCTGTTGGAAAATGTCTGGGAGAGTTACATTGCGCACTGACATAGCTAGCCGGTCGGCCATTTGATTTCCCTCAGCAATAAAGCCGGGTAGGTCAGTGTGTGATCTCACGTGCATTATAAAAAAGAGATGCTCTCGGTGGGAGATTAGATGAATTAACTTCGAGAGAATGGCATCAATTTGGGGATTTTTTAATTGTTTTAGTGTTGCTTGATCAGCTCTCGAGACCACTCCCACTACATATGCCAAGTCTGAAGTTAAATCGAAGGGCTCCTTAAACCTCTCAAAGGCTCTGACAATGGCTGCTAATTCTACTATCTGTGGCGAGCCTTGTACCCTCTGTATGTCAGACTCCCACCTCCGAGTTTTCGGGTCTTTCCAAGTAATTACTGATTTGTTGGACTTGCCAGAGCCATCAGTAAATATTGTCAGAGCGTTTAGCGGCTTAGGGCTCTGTTTGGTCTTGGGGATCAGCTTAAAAGCTGCACTAAATAGTTTATGTTTTGGGTAGTGGATTGATATTTGTCCTGGATAGGAATCAAGAGCATACTGTAAATTTGTGTTAATTTCAATTAAAAATTGCAAGGTTTCTTTTGTCAGAGGTAAGTAGATGCATGTAAAATCACATGCCGCCAACGTGCGCAAGCATGATCTTGCTCTCATTATCAGCTTTGCCATGTGTTCTTGTGGCATTGTTATGCTTTTGGATGACTGGTACGGGAGGAAAACCCACTCATTTATAAGCAAGGGGTCTCGCTGCCCGTCGTCCCATTGAAACATCAGCCCATGGAGATATGGAAGTGTCCCCAAAACAGCAAACTGGAAAGATAACTCAGGATGGTAGCGATGCACTTGTTTTGAAGAAAGGGCCTCTTGTACCTTTCTGATGGAACCTCTCACTACTGAAGTTAACGAATGTGGAGCATTCAAGTCTTCACTTCCTTTCAGCAAATTAAACAGCGGGGCGAGGTCCTCTGTGGTTAGGCCAAGCATTGGTCTAACCCAGTTTATTGACCCACACAGTTGTTGCAGATCCCTCAAATTTTTTGGATTGTCATTAATTCTTAGCGGTTGAGGGACAATGATTCTGTCTGAAATGAGGAGGCCAAGGTACTTCCAAGGGCTGACTTTTTGCACCTTCTCCTCTTGGATCTCAAAGCCCTCATTTTGCAAGGTATTAATCAGTTTATTTAAAGTCCAATCTAGGTAATTTTGTGTCCTGGCACATATCAGGATATCATCCATGTAGTGCAATATTATTGATTGGGCTGACAGCTTTCAGATTGGGGACAGGATGCGGGTGAGATACTGCTGGCAGGTGGTAGGACTGTTCTTCATCCCTTGGGGAAGAACTCGCCAGTGATATCTGCGCATGGGAGCACCTCGGTTGATAGAGGGGACAGAAAAAGCAAAACGTGGTGCGTCAGTCGGGTCTAGGGGGATTTTAAAAAAGCAGTCCTTGAGATCAATCATGGCCAATTTCCAGTCCCTAGGAAGCATAGAGGGAGCTGGCATCTCTGGTTGTAGAGGCCCCATGTCCTCGATCACCTTGTTGATTTTCCGCAAATCGTGGAGGATCCGCGACTTGTTTTTCCCCCTATAGCTGATACGAGGTCATCCACTTTTTGCAGCTCCCATTGTGATGGCCAATCAGCAGTAGAGATGATCGTCACATCTGCTCCTGTGTCCAACATACGTGGAAGAGAAACTTGGGTATTATTACACTGAAGAGTACAGGTAGCAATTGGTCGATCCTTGCCTAAAACTTGGGTTAATAAATACCGTCCCTGCCTGGCTCCATGGATGCACAGGCAGGTTCGGTATTATGGTCAGTAGCAAAGAGGCGGGAAGGAGATTTGCTTTTCTTTCATTCCGAGAGTTTATGACATGTTTTCTCTCAAAGGGCACACAGGCAAATCCAAGGAACAGTGGCTCACTGAGGGTTGTTCCCAGGGCCGGGGGAAAAGCGGGATCAGGGAATGGGGAGCAATGGGAAAGCTCTGGGGGGTGACGAGGCTGAAAGCCAAACGGGGAATTCAAACCAGGACAGATCATACCAAAGGGCAATGAATCCTG
>RAHM01000621.1:17679-122576 GCA_003713295.1 Parotia lawesii | reverse complement strand
TGGGCCAGTCACAATGGGGTGTTTCTGCCACTTGTTCCCAGTTAAACTCACTTCAGCTTCCAGTACAGTYAGCTGCTGGGATCCTCCTGTCACCCCAGAAATAGGAATGGGTTCCGCTCCCACATATCTTGATGGCATCAGAGTACATTGAGCACCGGTGTCAGCTGAAGCCGTATATTTTTGTGGGTCAGACGTGCCAGGCCATCGGATCCACACAGTCCAAAAGACCCGATTGTCCCTTTCCTCTGCCTGGCTAGAGGCAGGGCCCCTCTATTCTTGGTCTTGGTACACATTGCTGCCCTCCGGTGAATATGCTCCTGAGGTCCCTTCAAGAGGATCAGTCATATTATCATTCCTATTCCGTCTGGAGTTCTGTGTGTGGGAGACCGGAGCAGCGTTGACTCTAGATGAGCTTCTTGTGGTAGTTGTCCCTCTTTTAGTTCACGTACCCGGGCTGCTAAAGAGGAGGTGGGTTTTCTATCCCACTTACTCATGTCTTCTCCATGTTCCTGAAGAAAAAAACAGAGATTACCTCATGGAGTGTATTCTCTCTCCCTGGTTGGGGGATGCCTGCTCCTAATGGCAGAGACTCTTGTTGGCTCTGGCGAGATGTGGTAAATTTCTTCCTTAAGTTCCTTTTTCAGTTTCTGATGGCCCTCTTCAATCAAGCTCCGGACTTGCTCAGCCRGCCTTGTTTCCACGGATGAAACATGAGTGCGAAACAGGGCTGTGACAGTGTCCTCATAAATCCTCAGCTTGTTGACCAAGACGCCCACCCTGTCCTCGCCTTCCCTCCATTGCAGCGTTGCCAGGTAATGGGAGTACATTTCTGGTCCAAGACGGATGAATCTCAACCACATCTGTGAYGTGCACTGGACATCATCCGGGCTCTTAGGAAATCTCTCGTCTTCCGAGAAAATGATCTCCAACACAGCCAGTTCCCGCTACCTTGTTCCATGGTGTTCCATTTTCCTTGGTGCACCTGGAGATCTTTACAAAGGTCTTTTACACTTGTCAGCAGTGGCCGCCAGAGGCTGAGAGTTTCTTGGGTTCTCCCGATCCCCTGGTCAATGACCACATCCCAAGACAGAGATCCCAGCTGCCTGGCCTCACTTCCGTCCAGAATGGTGTCATTGGCTGCAGCGTCCCAGATGCAGAGCAGCCAGGTCAAGATGGACTTGTTGGTCTGGCGGGTGAATTCCCTCCGCAGGACACGCAGCTCACCCAGGGATAGCGACCGAGTGATGATCTCTGGCTCTGTCTCTTCTGCTGGGTACGAAGGTCCTGCTGCATCCCTATCAGTCACTATGTGGACTGATTTGCTTTTTGATTTCTTCTTCTGGGCGGGGGCAACTGCTACCGGTTTAGGCTGTTCTGGTTCGGTGACAGTTTGTGTGGAGATGCTGACGGTGCTTTTGGTTTCTTTCTCCTCTGTGTCAGTCTGTGTAGACACGGACGCCGTTGTTTTGTGTTTGGTTTCTTTCTCCTCTGTGTCAGTCTGCGTAGACATGGAGGCTGTTGCTTTGCTTTTGGTTCTTTTCTGCTTTGTGACAGTCTGCGTAGACATGTTTGTTGCTTTGCTCTTTTTTTCCCTCTTATCCTGAGGATGCTGTGCCATAGCTCTGATTCTWAGCATGGTGTACACGGTGCAGGCTGTACAGAGAAGACAAAGCAGAACTGACAGCAAGTTTATGCCATCTTTGACATCCAAAGGGAACTCAATATTTTCAAAAACTGCTGTGTCAGGYCTGAAAGGCTGGAAAAACCCATTCTTTAATCCTCCACCCAGGGGCTGGGTGCGATGGTTGAGGCCCCAGATGTAGCCTAGACTGGGACAAGCAAACCAAGTTGAGTATATATTACAAATTATGTTCATTGCCTCAGAGGTTATCATGCAGTAGGCATAACACACCAATAAAGCAAATTTTATACCATACCCTGGTCTATACAGGAGCATTACAACTGGCAGGTAGTTCCCCGTGTGCGGAAAAATGTAGAGAGCTCAGTATAAGACCCATGTAAGCATGCTGAGCATCATAGTGAGTAGGTGGCTTCTACAATGCAAAATTGTCATTCTCACTTTTCTCAGTACTCTGCCTCACGCTGGGTGCCAAAATATGTACTAGTTCGAAAACAAATCAGTGGGAGGCACCAACTCAGAATAACAATTTAACAGGGAAATAAAAAAAAAAAAGTAGAGGCAGAAAACAGTGGGTTAAACTGACAAAGTCAGGCTACAACCTGACACCCTGTTAATCAGTGTGGTGGTAGCAGTCCAATAAGATGCTGGCTGCAGTCCTCCTGAAGTGATGGATGTGGCTCTGTCGAAGCAGTGGTCTGGTAGAAGGGTCTGCTCTTCCTCAGGAAGTCCAGTGGTGGCTATGTAGCTCCTGTCCTCTGGGAATCCAGTGGAAAGGTTCCCTCTGGTGTTCGGAATCTCAGGTTATATCCAGGATGGAATGCTTGGTTCCTCCTTCTGGGTGGAGCATCTCACAATGGGTTGATGAGTCATGAGGTCAGGTGTTGATGGACTCATTAACAGAAGATAGTCCGGAGGAAGTTATCTCTGAGTCATGCAGCAGGGCATTGATGGGCCATTAACAGAAAGATAGTCCGGAGGGAGGAGGTCAGGAAACACTGCCCCGCCTGGTTTCAACAGCTCATGAGGATGGTAATAGAATACACTGCAACCCAGGACATTATCCACAGCTTCTCCGGGCAACCTGTGCCAGAGCCTCAGCACCCTCACAATAAAGAAATTTTTCCTAATATCTGATCTAAAACGATTTTATTCTAAACCTATTTCAGTAAGCCATTCCTCCTTGTCCTATCACTACATGCTTCTGTAAAAAGTTCCTTTCCACCTTTTTCGTGGGCTCCCTTCAGGTACTGAAGGCTGCAACTAGGTCACTCGGAAGCCTTCTCTTCTGCAGACTGAACAATCCCAGTTCTCTCAGCCTTTCCTCTTAGGAGAGGTGCTTCCTCCCTCTGATCATCTTGGTGTCCCTCATCTGGACTCTCTCCAACAGCTCCAGTTTCCTCTGCTGGGAGTCCAGAACTGGAGGCAGCTCTGCAGGTGGGGTCTCACCAGAGTGGGGCAGAGTGGCAGAATCCCCTCCCTCCGCTGCTGCCCACAGGGCCTTTGGATGCAGCCACATAAAAAAAAAATACTTTTATTAGGACATAAGGGAATGAAATTTATTCTTTCTCAGTATTTAAAGCAATCTACACATTGGATATAAGTTCCAATAATGTTCTGCTCCAGCAAGCATTGCCCCTCATCTTTGGAACATCAGGGTCTGCCAGACACAGTGATAATTTGTTTTATGGTAATTCTTTTGTAACTGTATTTCATAATTAGTGTCTACAATGAAATCAGTTATATATTTTTCTGTCATAATGGAATCTTACCTTAATGCTAAAAGTTCAGAATTATTCGTTGTTGATTTGGGATTTGGGTTTGGGGTTTGTTTTGTGAGGAATGTGAATTATATTTCAACTAGCAGTAAGAATGCCACTTTAAAAGTTATTTATAGAATTTGAAATCGGTAGTATGACTGAAATCTCTTGCATAACTGTATACCTTCATAATTCCTATATTCATTTTGTTCAAATTAAACTCATAGGTCCTCATGCTCAGCTGCGTTTTGGGAGAGCACAGAGGAACTCTTTCTCAAAAAACACAAAGGAATTCCTTGACAAGAAAGAATGTTTTTCTTCTAAACTATATCTTTCTAGAATTATCTCTTTCTGACAATGTTTCATTCATAGGGCTAACTGTCCCTCTGTGACAGGATTCATGCTGCAGAAAAAGCAGACCTCCACTGCCGGTCATACTTCTTGAATTTGCTATTGCAAACACAGAGAAAAAGCTGTGAGACTCTAAGTCACCTCTGCTGCAGTTGATTTTACAATTTTTTATATATATTAAACTAGCCCATTTATTTGTCCAGGGTTGGGCCAATACCGTAAATAAACGATTGCACTGTCTGTTTGGCCACTGCATTAATATTTCAAAAGGTGTGTTTGTGCTTCTTAATGGGTATGGAAAAGCAGAAGCTGGTTCTTTAGCTGTCACTGCACAATGCTCTAAAAGCTTAAACCAGTGATACATCAGTCAGGGACTCATTGGGCAAGTCCATAACACCTCATTTCCTTCTAGCCTCTCCTACCTCTCATTTCTTCTTCCAGAGCTTGGCAGAATCTTTATCTCTGAAAATGCAATAAATCAACATTTTTTAATAGATGATAAAAGTGTAAATGCAGGAAAAGAAGAGTTAATCAGCACACTGTCCATGACTACTTTATCGAAGCAAAGTCCTCAGGGCGGGTTGGCTGCAGTTTTTGCTGCCAAGAAGGAAGTTGAGATGTCAAGCATGGCAACCATTTAATGAGCACCAAGTCCTCCCATCAGCAATAGACATGGCATCATGACCCACACCTTCTTACTGGCCTGACTCTTCAAGGTTTTTCATCTCTTCTCTGCCAGTTCCCTGACACTGTACTCTTCTAATATTTGCACCAGAAAAGTTTTGAGCTCAATCTTGTTAACGCTTGCTAATGCTTACAGAAATATTGATTTTATTCCTTCTGTTGGATTCTCTTTTTAAGTGTGTACAAGCAATAATGTCAGTAAAATATTGTAGATAACATACCTTGTGTTTTTACTTGAATAAAAATTACTTTTTTTCACCAACACTAAAAAACAAGCATTACACATTTCTACAAAGTCTTCAATAGTGTTTTTTAAATGCTATTCTTGCCTCTGTCTTTGGATTTCCCAAATTAAGAATAGCACTGCATTTAGCTTAATTTCTTCCTTTACCACCAGTATTGGGTCAGCTAAATGTTTTAGCCACAAGGAAGTAATTTTCTTTTATTTCAACATTCCATGTCTGCTGTCAGAAATCTCTTCAAGTTTCACTTGGCTTGAAACTGGAGGTGAGACTGAGTAGTTTTGTTCCAAATTAGTCAGTGCAATTTCACAAGAGTTCCTTGGGCAGCCGCCAGAAGTGGAGAATGTGGAAAAGATCAATGCCTCTGCTTGAAACATTTTTTTTTTAGAACTAAGTTATCATGTTTGTGACCAGTTAAAAAAATCCTGAAGATTTAAAGGCAATAAACCATAGTAAAGCTAGAGTAAATCAATGGAGTATGTCAATGTCACTGTCTTAACTTATATCACTTGACTCTCTGGCCAATGACATCTTCAAGACAGATAATAAGCTGACTCAAATTCAAAACAGGAGAAACTTAGTGTAGGTGTATAATCTGCATATTTAATGTGTTATTTTAGAATGAATTGGGATTGCTGGACTGTTGCTACATCATTTTTTAGTGAGTTAAAGTTACTTGTACTCTGAGTTCAAAAAACAGACTCTGTATTACCAAGAATTCATCATTAGCAAAGATAAGGTTCTAAACAAACACACATGGAAGTCTGAGTTTGGCTAAGTTTCTGAAATAATTTCTGCTTTGGATTATAAAGGAGATCAGTTAGAGCTCATGTTCGGGTCCAGTGTGCATTAAGCATTATGTTTACTTAACAGAATTGAAAGATTACCTATAGAAATACTGCCTTTGAGGAAGGTTCCTGTTCAATTTGAAAGTTCCCAGGACAGGCATTATAATGAGACCAGCAATAGTTTTCTCTTCAGTACCCACACAATGTATTTATTAAAACACTTTTCTGCTACTCCATGGCAAATTAAACCTGTAGAAAGTTTTGTTCAGATGTTTGATAGAAACTGTTCAGCAAAACAAATATTTTACATTTATTATGGCCCATTATTTAATTTGATATTTTGCATCCGTTATTGTCATTCTTTCATTTGACAGGTGTTACTTTGCTACTAACATTTTGCAAACATATAAACATCTAGTATCAAGTGCCCTGGTGGCACCTTGCTTTTTTATGTTGGCACTTGCATCGATGGAAATTAATTTTGTGAGTGTAATAGTGTCCATTCACAAACAGAATTTCTACACTCAATCATTTCAGTAGCAAATGAGGAGAAGTATGATGGTGGAAAACATAAATACTAGATGTTATAAAAGTTTCCCAGATTTCACAACATAGAATCTTCCACCCAGCTGGCAGGATTAGAAGAGAAGCCATTTAATTCACTGGAAGACAAGTTACTTTTTGGATAAAAGGAAACTGTAAATGATGTATTGCTAAATTGCTTGCACTTAAAACAGTATTTCATTCCAGAACTAGGCAACTATATTCTTGCACTTAATTTTGTTTCTCCAAATACACCACCCTCCTGTATGTCTGCACTGCATGGGCTAAAGCAAATTCTCTGTCTTTTCTATAAAATCCTCTCTGCTCCCATTCCAAGCTATGTTGTCATTCTTACTTTCATCCAAAATTGCAAGGTAAAGGTCATTTATTCATCTTCTATCCTGATGTTCATGTGTCTATTGACTTGGGTCAAAAGGAACTGTTGTTAACAAGATCATTTTGTGGCCTGTCAGATTGTCATCTTTATTTGAACAGCTACACTTGATTCTTCTTCTCTTCAGGACCAAATGCAAAAATATTCCTATTTTAAAATAATTGGTATTTTTGAAGTAGGTAAATGGTGTATATTCCTTCTATCTTAAGAAAAGTAGGGCATTAGTAAATTTTGTAAGCAGTTTGTGAAGTTTCTAAAACAATGTCTATGCATTTTTCTCAGTCCTCACATAACTAAGTGGTAGAATTCGGTAACAGAGTAAAAAAAAAAGGCTAGAATAGTCTGCTTGAAGAGAGTCTGCTTGCATTCCATATGTCTAGATTTGAGATCCCGGAAGACTGGAAATATCATACTTTGAATATTGGTGAGCTAATAAAAAATGTACCAAGTAAAACACACTGTAAATACTAGGTTTATATTTACAGTATTACAGTATTCTTTCTTGGAAAACAACAAAAATTCAATTGCTAAGAATACTACTCATTGAAAAAAGGAATGTGTGTTGTTAACATGAATTTCATTATTTTAGAACTGAAGTGTGAAATACAGGATCCCATATATTTACATATAGATTCATGTTAATTCTATTCTTCTTTTTATGTGAATGGACTCCTGCAAATAGAAGCAGAAGAAGAGGTCCCACAGATACCAGTAGAATGTACCAAAACCAGGGTCATTTTTAAGAGAATATTTACACCTTGCAGTATTGTAACAGAAGTTAACTTAATATTTATGACTCCCAAAGAAATAAATATTTTAATTTTTAGACTTAAATAACAATTTTTCAAGATTTAAGATAAAATTAGAGAAAGCAGTGAATCATCAAGTACAAAATGATGGGCACGGTACTGAAGAAGCTGCAGCTACGATGATCTCTTGTAGGAATCCTGTTCTTAGAGGGAGTAATTCAATAACTGAAGCACTAAGAATCACTCATGCCTTCAGACGAACATGACTGCATTATAAAGAGACAGACATCAATGCTAGGAATGAATTCTAAGTGATACATTTAGACAATGCAAATATAATACTGGACAGGTCTGTGTACATTGCAGTTTGACCTTCTGCAGAATTCAGGAACTGATGGTCTGCCTTGTAAAGATCAGCATATGGGAGGGTGGTATCACAAGCAGAAAAACTACCTCTACTTTCTCTAGACATCTTTCCCACCTGCCTATCTACTTGAAATCTTCCTCTTTATTAATTTGATTGCAATGTGATGAAGTTGGGCTAGAGATCTCTAGCCGCACATTTGCTCTAGTTTCCTGCCTGGGTTCCTTGATCTGTGTAAGGAAGTAAAGTCTCGTATCACAGTGATTTGCATCTATCTGTTGGCTATTTAGTAGTCATCATGAGATTTTAGTGCCCTAGCTAATCCTGGGAGAATATGCTCCTTTTCAGAGAGCACTGACAAAGCATATTAGTAGGCAGTTACAGCTTCAGTATTCCACAAGGCTCCATCTTGTCGTTCTTATTATATAGACACATTATCTTGTTAAAAGCCATTTGGACAGACATTTTGGTACTCTTGGGTGATAATGTTCTACTCTACATCATTATGAATCAGCTCTTTCCCCTCAGCATTGTCTAGCAATTGACTAGTGCTTGGAGACCTCAGTCCAGACAGGTGGTAAGTGAGCTGAATCACAGCAGAAGCAGCATCCTCTTACTGAGGAAGAATACAAACAAGATGTTTTTCATCTTTGTATATAGCTCTTGTCACATAGAAAAATTATTTGCAGGTGGCTGCCACAGACGGGACTATATAGTGAAAAAAAGATGCTTTTTGCCTTACTTTAGGAAAAAAAATTTGCTGAAGTTGTCAATGTCATCATTATCTAAGGTAAAAATGAAAGGCCGAGATGATACATGCAACATGCTGGAATATGTTATTAAGAACAATTAGCTTTTTTTATCATATGATTGTTCACATCACTTGTTCTGGTTTTGTCATTAAAACAGAGAGTAACAAGCAATGCTTTGGCCATTTTTGAACAGCTAAGAGTGACAAAGATTTATCTTTTTTTCACTCTGCACTCCCATCACTCAGTGAGCAGGCTGGGAATGGGCAAGAGACTGGGAGGGGACACAGCCAGGATAGCTGATGCCAGCTGGCCAAAAGGGTATTTAATGCCCCATTAATGTCAGGCTCAGCAATGAACACTGGAGGTAGAAGAAAGAAGGGGATGGTTTTGACTTCCAGGGTGTCCATCACTCAAAGATTGGCAATGAGCATCAGTCTGCTTGTAGGAGGTGGTGAGGGTTTGCCATTCTGTCACAACTTTTTTTTATCTTTCTCTTCCCTTCACCTGTCAAATAATTTTTATCTTGATCCATGTAGTTTTCTTGCTTTTGTTCTTCCTATTCCCTTTCCTGTCTCATTAGGCGAGAGAAGGAATGAGTGAGTAGCTGTGTGGCTGCCTGTCTTCTGGCTGAGGTCAAACCACCACATCAAGAAAAAATTTGGGAGTTTTTTGTGAAGTAAAAAGAACAGGTCACATTACATTTCCGGGACTGCTTTTAGCAGTTAGTCTTTCTTCTTTGCTTTAGTTTCAATCAAGATTTCTTTCAGATTCTAGGGGAGAATAAAAGAAAAATCCCTAATAGAAATTTGCTTTTTAGAACAAAATTTATTTAAAGATATCTTAGAAAAAATGAATATTTGTTACAACAACAAAAAAATTTAATCACAGTTTTATATTTCCGTTAGAAGAGTTTTGGTAGAAAAACGTAGCTAGTTGTCAATTCATTACTGACTTCAATGGGGACTTTTTTTTACTTCATGACTGCTTTGCATTCTATTAATTTTTCCTTTTCATACTATTAATGTTCAGTCTATCAGTATGCATATGCTTTAAAGTAGAAAACAAAAAGATGACTTAAAATGATAGCGTAAATAGGAAAAGTTTTTATTAAATTGAATGTTTGTATTTTGTACTGGAATGATCAATTATAGTGCATAATCCATGCCAATTTCACTTTTCTTATTGCTTATTTTATACCATAGGCTATATTATGTAAGATTTCATAATACTTACAAAATACTATATTAGCATTTGATAAAAATCACATTCTGCATAATCTACCAAGAATGTTTGTGTCAGCCATCATTTAACGTTCTAATTTCCTGCTTTTGTCCCACAAGGTACTGTGTGGACCAGGACATGAAAGGGATCAGTAATAAACTTTATTTACTGTCTTTATTGACTATGTTTGTAAAGTTAGAATGACAAAAGGAACACGGTTGTAAAATGGGAGGGAATGATCTTTTCCTATTGAATACTAACAGATTATCACTTCTAGAAGATTGAAGTGACTTACTCTTCCATATAACATCTCATTGTCTGCAGATGCAGAACAAATGTGATCCACTCTTCTGCTGAGGGAGATCTTTTGTCTTACAGGAAACAATACCATTGTTCTGGCATCATCCAAAATTCATTGTTTCCTGACTTATTGCCAGCGAGCTACTGCATTATTCCAGAATTCTTATTTTGTTTTGGGTTTTGTTTAATACGATACCTTTAGATGTGTGTTACCTAATGCTTAATTTAGAAATATATCACACTTAATAGATTTCTGCTATTGTCTAAAAACCTCTAAGAAGTTTTCAGGGTGTCCTCAGATTGTTTTTGTAGATAGAGAATATTTGCTATTTTAAATCTAATTTTTCCTCTGTGTGACCTCCTCTAAATATGAATGTCACTAAAACAAGGCTGACACATTGGTGTTGACACATCAGTTTTCTTTGGTAAAATTTAAAGGTGTACCTCACACTTAAATTTCTCAGAGGTTGTCCAGTTTTGTAATGCTAATAATGCTGATATAGCAAACATGATGATATTTCATCATGAAACAGGTCTCTTGCAAACATACTTGTAGCACAGCGCAAACTTCCTGCACCCTCTACCCCATTAACAGCACAGTATCCCATTTTCAATTCATAGGGAGCAAACTGAGAGATTCTCAGCATCATTAGAGTGAAACCTGGAAGTGCAAAGAATACTCCATTTGTGGAAGCCAAAGAGAGTTTAGAGAGTCTCTTCTTGATTCTACTAACAAGCAGGTTTAGTTATGAGTAGGAAAAGAAGGAAGCTTTGTAAATTTGTACATGGAGACTCCTCTAAATTGAGGGTTCCTTCTTCAGCACCAAAAATACTGGGAAAAAAATTGGTCATTCTCAAATGCAATGTATTTTAGTTTTCTTCTAACTTACTGAAAATACTCTGTGCTCTTTTTTGTTTTAATTATATGTAACAGAGCTGGAATCTAGACTTTCTAGTACACAGGATAAGTGTGTGAGAATGTGAGAATCTTACATACTGGAAGAAATTTGGAGGAAAAAAAAGGATGACATTTCAAAGCAGCTGCAAATCCTGTAGTGCCAAATTTACTAGCCTGTGTGTAGGCTGATATTGGCAGCTGCACAAATGCAGAATATGAGCCAATCATGTGGGTAAGAGTTTCCTAGAACCCCATGTGAGTTCATAGTGGTTTGCAAAGCTGACCTCGTGAATCATGCAATACAATTAAAAAAAAAAAAGAACACAGGTTCAACAGAAAGAAACAGAAGATTTGAGAACAATAAATTATGTTTTCCTTGTATACTGCAGTAGTGACGTATTTGGGCATTCACAGAGTATTTTTGCAGCATGCTTCAGGGTCCGTATGGATCAATAAGGATGAGAGATACAGAGATGTTCAAAGGCCAAGACAGTGTGGTCTACAGGGGAAGCTTGAGCAGGAAAAGAAAAAAGAAGGGTGATAAAATTTGTAAAGGCTCTTCTTAAAAGGAAATGTAAAATAAGAACGTAAGGTAGTAAAAAACTGTTTAAAGACGTTTTTTACTTTAAAGAAGTACAGAACTGTTCCACCCATCCAAATTGAATAGCACACCTGCTGCAGGAAAGATTTGGGTTAAACAGTGGGATAAATGGGTCAACAATGATTATTGTAAGGAACCAGAACAGTTTTGCGGGTACTGTTGTAGTGTTACCATCACTGGAGGTCCTTAAGACTAAGTTAAACAAACCTTAGTTAGACTTAATGAAGGTATAATTAACATGACCTTGAGCACAGAGTTAGATTGGGTGACATGCTACTCAAGGTGAGTACAAGGTTTTATGGTTCTGTGAAAGGATGACTAATTTTTAATGAAAAATATTGCTTGGAATTAAAACTTGAAGGGTTTACAAAGAAACTTTCAGAACAAATAGACCTCACATCTTCATAATTTTCCACTTGATACACTGATTATCATTTCATGACTATTTTCAACTGTTTTAGGCATGGGATTTTTCTTTTCAGCATAGACAAAAGAAGGCTAAACTATTCAGTATGGCTGCATATTTCATCCTGAATTTGAAAAATCTACTGAAAAATATATCTTTCCTTCCCCATGGTCACTGTAGTACCACGAGGCAGATACTCCAGCTATTAAGTTTTCGTTAGTTGGTTTCCATTTACACAATTTAGATATTGAGACTAACATGTAAATTCAGAGTAGACTATCCATATTCTAGGAATGAAAGGAACACTGGGTGTTCCAACCCATTTCAGCAGTCTAGTGGTCTATCAGAACCTGCTTTAAAATTCCTGGAGTAAGATGGGATAATACAGTATGTTTTGAAGTGTAGGGACCTGATTAGAAAATTGTCTATTGACATTCTCCATATTATAATGACATATAACGGTCTATGTAGGAAGCATTTATGCAGTTCAGTGAAAACAAAGACTTGAAAAAGTCTTTGAATTAGCTCTTGTATGTTTCATGGAATTTCAGATCATATGTTCACACTGTGCTACTTATTTTTCCAGAGAAGGAAAACGAAAAAGAGCAGTGGTTTTCACGAAGATGAAGTGGTCCACAAAATTACAGAACGGAGAGGCCTTATGCCTTATGGAGCCTTGTTAAAGAGACATAAAGTGTGGTGATCTTGGCAGGGAAGTAGGATCTGACCAGAGGAAATACGAAAATGTTGTTCCCCCCTTGCCCCTGCCATGTACCGTTGGCTGAATTAATGTTTTTACTGATTTTCTTTGGAAAGTTGCTGGTGTTAGCAAAATGTTGATGGGGCTCAGAGGGACTATATATTATCCCCATCTCACAACATTCCCTCAAGATTTTTTAAAAGAATGAACATAATGCAGGGCTTGTCTGTTCTACTACTGCTCTGGAATAGCAGGCACATTTTTAAGGGCATTTCCTGGAAACAGCTAGAGGATGATACGGTATTGAAACTGGATTAAAGAAGGACAGACAAGATTAAAAAGATGGAAATGCATACCCAAAAAGTGTCACAAATCTGCCTCCAGAAGGGCCAGGCTTTCTGTACTCCTCTTGCAACTATTCCGTAGGTAATCCTCCATATGATATTCTTCCATAGATTTAGTATTGAAAAAAATACTCTACTCTAGGACAAGGTATGTCTGGGTCTCATAGGCTCCCAGACACTCCTTAAAGGAAATATACATTATTTGACTACCTACTCTTTTGCTAGGTACCTTATTATTGCAGGAATATATCTAAAGTCATAGACAATAAAAGCATCAAGGAGAAATTTTGACAATGTGATGACACAGTAACACATACTGTTCTATTTTGGGATGTCTGTGAACCACAGATGGAAGGTAAATTGCATTACATATGTTGGGAGTTTTAGGAGTTCTCCTGTTTTTCTTTTTCTCTTAAAGAATTTTTCCCATATATGTTGCCGGGGAACAAATTACTGGGTGCTTAAGAAGAACAAAAGAGCTGGCCACAGAGGGCGGGGCTCCAGCTAGCTACTTGTCCTTCACCTGGGGGATGGGGGCGGTGGGGCTGCTGGTGCCCTCAGTGTTCAGAAGGAGTTGGTCAGAGCTGGAGGTTCCTGCTTTTCGGCTGTTTTCCTTCTACCCGAGAAACCCGGATTCCCAAGCCCACCTTCCCTGCCCTGCTGGGAGCTGGGCCGGAGCCGCTCTGCTCTCTGCCGCTTGGAGCCTTCGCTACACTATAACCCTGCACACCCTTTGCTGGCTGAGACCTCCCGGGGCTCCCACTGCAGCTCCAGAGTTTGATACATCTCATCTGCCACCCGGGATCTGTGCTCGTCTCTGCTGTTCCAGCCTGCTGCTCCCGAGGGTCCGGCCGGACACCGGGATCAGCCACCCAGAGGGTTTGTGAAGCTTTTCGTCCATCCCTTTCCCGGGACCCCGAGCCGCCCCTGCCGGCTGTGACTGGAATTGCACCGAAGGGGAAAGGGCCTGATAGCCGAGAGAGGCTGGCACTGGGTTTGTGGTTCTGTTTGCTGTTACTGCCATAGTTATTGTTGTTTGTTTGCCTTGCCATACATATACATATATTAGTAAAGAACTGTTATTCCTACCCCTCATATCTTTGCCTGAAAGCCCCTTAATCTCAAAATTATAATAATTCGGAGGGAAGGGGGTTGCATTTTCCATTTCAGGGGAGGCTCCTGCCTTCCTTGACAGACACCTGTCTTTCAAACCGAGACAACATACTAGAAATGTTTTGAACAATTTCATGATGGCAATTAGGTAGCATTGCAAATTGCAGTCGTCAAACCATGCCATGAATAAGATAACCAATCTGACATGAAACTTTCTGGGGAAAGAATTTATCAAATTAATTGTGATATGAAATTGGAAGTCCAAGAGCACTAGAAATTCCAGTTAATAGCAAAGACAAGCAGTTCCACTGAATATTGAATCTATGTCTCTGTAAGCTTTGTGTTATCACAGTGGTGCCAACACCAAACAGAGCCTTTCCATAATTTTTCTTTTAGCTTAAAATTGTCAAAGACTAAACTTAGTTTCATAAAATTAACTGTGTTCTTTATATTTCCTGATTTAATTTTATCATAATATGTATTACAGGCTGTTTTTTTCAGAAGATTTCTTAAATTATGGTTTTAAAGTAACATTTTTCAACTGTAGAACTGAGTTAGACTTTGAGCCATAATAAAATGGCATGCACGTAGTGGTAGAGAAAAGGCAAGAAAAGAAAGTGCACCAAAAAAATTTGGTGCAAAATTATACAAGATGTGACAAAGAACGTGGGTTGATTGTTTTTGCATTTTCTTTAAGTGCCACAAGATGGCATCAATTAGCTTTTAATGGACAGAGACTCAGCTAAATAATTACTTTTGTAGTCCACAGGTTTGGGGAAAGTGTTGAAAGGGGTAAGTTGCATGGGTTTTTTTCTAGTAAAATGCAAAAGCTTTCAAAATACATTCTATATTTAACAATATAATAGGAAGAAAATTATTAGTTAAACAAACTATTTGGAGATCTCTGTATATAAACTGGTTCTAAAAATGTGAGCAGAGAAACCTGACATTGGAATTTATCAGACTTATACTGCTTCAATCATATGTACTGCCCTGACAGATAAGTTACTGGATATGGCTAAACATTCAAAGGAAACTGTGGAGCAGAAGGTATTGTCATAGCATACCATCCTGCTCCACAGAAAGTTCATCACAATTTTCAAAAAGTGGCTTCAACTAAGGAGTTTGAGTTTGGTTCCAGGTTTTCTAAAGCTGTGTATTTGGACTCTGAATTTTATGCTAAAAAAAGTTTCTCTGATTTAACTTCACTGTGTTTTTCCTTCACAATTTCTTTAAATGGGTGTTTCTTAGGGTCTCAAAGACCAGGAGCAATAGATACAAAGGAAAGCTTTTGAGAGTAATATCTGTCACGAAGGTAATTTCTCTGAAGGGTATATTAGCAAAGCAGGAATCTTGCTGTAAGCATGTAAGTAAGAAATAGCAAGAAAACAGTTGAGGAAGAAGGAAGTAAATGCAAACAAAGAAAGGAGAAGTGAAAAGAGTCTTGGAGTAACAGAAACTATTTCAGTTGATTTAAATAATTGTATTGATATTTCAGAGTTTATCCAAACCTTGGGACTTGGGATTTCCCCCTCATAACACCCAAATTGTACTTTCCAAGCTGTTGCAAAATGTCTCCAGGAACTGACCATCCATGGCAGGTCTTTACTCAGCCCACAAAAATGTAACAGAGACAGAGAAACTATAATCTGTAAATGAGAAGCAAGATGTGGAATCATTACTTGCATTCTAAAAGGGAAACCCTCTAGAAATATCTTTATAAACTTTAAGGAGCATATTTTTGGGGTATGGGAAGGATTGTTATTGCTAATAAATCAGATACATGAAAGCAGACACCTGATGCATGTTTTCAGAACAGTCTACGCCATCTCATTAATATCCTTTACAATTGCTAGGGCTTTTACAATGACGTAATACCGGGATGCTCTGCTTCTCTTCTCCTTCTCCGTGTGGGACAGTAACTCTGGCCTTTTCATCCTGTCAACTGCATTAATGAGAACTGAGCATATCTCATATAATAGTCAGTATTCCTTTGGTGGTATAGAAGTGAAAGGAGTTCTGGGACTGTTACCAGGTATCTGAGAGCTCTTAATTGTCTTACATCTTCTTAGACTAAACAAGGAATTACCAAGAATTGCACTATGCTTCTTTTAGATTTTTTATTGTTTACAGGTATAATTTTCATCATTATTATCATCATCGTTGTTGTTGTTGTCGCTGTTCTCCCCACAGACGAGTAGAGAAACGACACGAAGTCCAGGCTCAGGGATAAATGGAAGCGCTTTAATGATTTCTTAGACAGCTTTTATATGTTAGTTCGCAAAAGTGTATTAAATGGCATAAGGTAATTGGTTTTTTGCCATCCACCCCTTAAGGGGATTGGTCAAGTTCTAAGACACTCATCTCTGAATGTTTTTCTAGTTAGAACCATAACAATTCTGCAAAACAGCCTGCAGCTGCAAGAAGTTTACAAAACTGTAGCATTGTTTTGAGTTACTTGCATGGGAAAGACAGAACTCTCACAAAAATGCTGCAGGGAGCTGAAGAAATTCTCTGTTAAAGCTTTTTCGGCATCCATAGTTGTTGTTGTAATTGTTGTAGTTCTTGTTGTTATTGCTAAAATTATTCTATACCTTTGCTTAATCTCAGGTTAAGCCTCAGACAGCATTAATGACTGCAAGCTGGCTCCAGTTTGAGAAGCCTGTAGCTCTGAAATCCAGCACCGTCCCTTGCATTGGATATTACAGATTAAACATAGCAGAGACTTCAAATAACAGATCTATCTGCTGCACAGTATCTCAGTAGAAGCCCTCAAAATCAGTATGCTAGATAAGAGGATAAAATAGCTCATGCTGCAAAAAGAGAATATTTATGGCTGATTCTTTGGGTATCTACCGAGGAAAAAAAGGCTCAGCATGAGAAGCAGGAGAAAAGAACAAAACCCAGGAGACAGACAGAAGATTCAGAAGGCTTTTGAAGCCAGTGACTAACATAACTGTGTTATTTTCAGTTGAACTAATGGACATATCTTCTATATTTAGACAACCTTTTATACTAAATGACAACACAGAATTACATTTATTTACTGAGTATTCAGGCACTTACAAGTATCTCTGAATGAGTAAGCAAATTTATCTCTTAAAATCGTTTATATCTTTTCAAATATGTAACTACAGCATTTCACCACTAGAAATTATGTTTCTTTCAGCAAGTAACAAGAGATTCTAAGTGAGAAACAGAGACAAAAAAGAGATCGGAAATCGATGGCTGATGATGTCCCGGATTCATCTGGGAGAGAGTTAATTTCTTCTTAGTAGCTGGTTGAGTGCTGTGTTTTGGATTCAGTATGAGAATAATGTTAATTACATACTGATATTTTGGCTGTTGCTAAGTAGTGCTAAGGACTTGTCAGTGTCTCATTCTCTGCCAGTGAGGAGCTGCACATGAAGCCAGCAGGGAGGATAGCCAGGATGGGTGACTTGAACTGGCCAAAGGGATATTCCAATCATAAAATGTCATGCCCAGTACACAAACTGGGGGAGTTACCCAGAAGGGGGGGTCATGTAAGGACTTAAAGAGCACAGTTCCCTGTCTCAAAAGGCCACAGAAGACACTTTCCATAAAATAAGCCACCACAGCAGGAATTCGAGATAAGGAATTTGCAAGAATAAGGTGCTAATTACAGGTATGGCAGAGGTGAGGTCTGGTTAGCACATCCTGGTTAATGCATGCAGACAAAACTTCCCACTGTGGCAAGCTGAGGGAAAGGAAGCAATTGCTCATATATATATCACCCCAAGTTATGGGAACAGCATGTACCACTACCCTGTAGATAACCAGAACATGCACTGTATAAGGTGGTACGCACAGAAGAACAGCTCTAGGATCCCCCAACACCAAGAAGCCTGGGGTGAAGAGGGACCAACAGGACACAGCTGGATCCACAGGTAGTGATTATCTTTTGCTGGTCTCTCTCTCTCTCTTCCCTGCACCAGTCTTTTCTATTTTTTCTATCTCTCTACCTCAAATTTACTGTTAGTTAAGTCTGTATTATTGACTTCAGCTCATAGTCTCATTTGCACCTTAATTCAGGTAGAGGCATCTTTTACTAATCCATTCATAACATGCTGATGGAGATTCAGAGGTGGGCTGGGCATCAGCCAGAGGGTGATGTGCAATTGTATTGTGCATTGCTTGGGGTTTTTTAAATTATCATTGCTATTACATTTTACTTAGTTTCAATTTTTAAACCATTCTTATCTCAACTTACATGTTTTCTTTTGATTTTCCTCCCATTCTACTGTGTGCTGGTTAGCTGCCAGCTGGGCTTATACCACAACAGACATTTATACCTGACTTTTAAATGGAAAACATCTCCTTGACCTGTGCAACTATTCTGAAATAAATCAGTGTTAAAGATTGTGTAAATGATATTTCTGTTTGAAAATATTTTTCCTTGCTCTTGAATGGTAACACATTTTATAGCTAGCATTAGATTTAGAACAAATAGGATCATTTCTATTACAAATGAAGACTATTTTTGACTAGGGGGTCAGAGCAAATGATATAGTTACTTAGATTATGTGATGTCCCATACCACCAAATCTGCAATAAATATTGTGTTAGCTAGTTTAACATGACAAGGACATGACTGTCTGTTTCAGTCCCAGTGGAAACAGAAAAGCTAATTGTATGTCTTTTAATCAGATACTTGGCAGAATGCAATGCTTTTGTTCTGTGTAGGTGAGTGAGATTGAGGGATTGCTATTCTGGAAAAATATGCTGTACTATCTAAAGTAACATGAAAATGAAAAACAAATACAAAACACAGTCACTTTATTTGGACAACAAATTCAGTTCCTCTCAGCTGGATTTTGTTCTTGTCTTTGTGAAATTGGCAAAAGTATTTCCAGTGCTTTGGGTAAAACAAGGATTGGATCCACCATGATACTGAAGTGTGACACAGATAGTGGTTTTGATGTACAGAGGCTGCTGCCTTGAATTACAGGGTCAGTCATGCAGTTCAGCTTGAAAATGGGACAGACACAACATTTACCTTTTGGAGTCCATGCAATATTTTAATTAAGGGATAATGTAATTATCGTACATTTCTGTCCCAGGATAACAGTCTCCTGCTGCTGGATGAAAGCCAAGAAAGCCAGACAGTTAATGAACATCAACACTGAGATGCAAATGTTTCCAAAGAGTGGACATTTGTCCTTGGGATATAATTTCGTTTCAGCTGTTTCTGTGGGAGAAGGTGGTTAAAAACTGTAATAAGTCATTGAACTTGAATTTTTTACTGCTAACCAGACTATGCCTAGAGGAAGGAAACTTGTCCTTATACTATTGGTTGCGAAGAGAGGCCTCTCTACTTAAAACAGAAGTAAAAGCTTTGGACACTTGACCTGACGATATCCTGAATGCTGCCTTTCTTTGCCAAAGATTTTGTCATTTTCCTAGTGTTATCAGCTCTGATCTTCAGCTTTGCAGCATAGCTGCGTACAGCTTCTCTCCATTTGCTTTAACTACTTCAAATTATTCACATAGATCTGTTTTTTTATTTATGGAGGTCCAATTCTTAAGAGGCTTCAACGTAAATATGGACCCAATTGTGTTATAGATGCATCCTAGTAAGATTCCAGGGTCTGTTCTCTATGGAATTTAACAGTTTGCTAAATATTTGTTTGTATTGCAATGTCTCTACTGCAAAAAAAATCTTCCTTTTATTCGTAGATAAGCCTGGTATTCAAGAATCTGGGTGTTAGTTATAGTTAATATTACTAAATCATCTTGTCTGAATAATAAAGTTTTACAACTGCCATAAAAGAAAACAATAGAGACAACAAATGGCCCTTCATAGGCATACAAAGAACTGGGACAAAGAAGCCAGAAGTAGATTGGTCTGCTGATCTGTTCCTACCAATCAATTTTTTTCTCCTAAAGTATATGAATAAAAAATGGGTATCTACCTCTCTTAGGCTTTCTACAAAAATCACTGAGTCTTCATATTTTCTGTAAATGTCAGTGACAATATCCTGGCATTAAGCAATCCCTTAAAAGGACTGAAACAGAAAGACTTTGACATGGCTGTAAGGGAAACACACGCTGTCTCACGGAGAAAAAATTTCCTGACCAGAGGGTTTGCAAGACTGTGGAACAATCTCCCTATGGAAATGATGTTGCTTTATTTACCTTAGATGCTGGCAATTAAACTGAACAGATCTCTGATAAAAATATGTGAAGCTAGCTTTTTGGAAAAAGTGCTTGTCATCTGGTTATGAATTCCGTGTGAGTTCTGCAGTCTGTGATGGGCCCAGGTTCATATCTTTAGTGTGTAAGACTTATCAATCGCAATTTTAAGGGTGAAAGTAGATCTTATAAACTGAAAATGGGACTTTCCTGGTTTTTACCCATTTGCATTGTATTAACTGTTCCTACTGCCAGAAATCCATGTGTAACATGAGTAAAATTTCATTTTGAAATTTTTACTTCAAATAAAGGGCTGCTTATTAATGCATGTCATTCAATTTGAGAGTACTGAAACTATTTCTAATAGCTTTCAAAATAATTTTGCAGCCTTCTTCTTCTAGGACTTTTATAAATTAAGAAAATTTCAGTATTTAGAGGGAAAAAACAAATAACTGGAGGTAATATTTTTCCCTTCTTATTGATGATCACCTTAAAAGACACAAAGAAGATTTCCAGAAACCTCACTAGCCTTGATTTTTCACTTGCACTCTGACCTTTTCCATCATACTGACAGTACAAAAGCCCTTTAAAATGGAAATAACCCAGTGGCTCAAGAGGTTCTTGATGTAAATGAAAATCAGGTTCACCGAGTACAAAGAAAGGTGAGGAAAATTAACCCTGTAGTTAAACACATTCTCATGAAATAAATGCTAATTACATAGGGGAGAGAAAGTTCAAATGAGACCCTGAGTCTCAATGCACAGAAGTCAAACATGAACACAGGAAAGATATCGCTGCAACATACACGTTACTCTAAAACAGACAAGGAGTCCCCCGCCTCCTGCCCACATCTATTGATTTTACAGCTGCAGACTTTTTTTTTCTTTTTGTTCCATACTTTATATGGTGATTTTTTCATTTCATAGAAGATCAAAATCTTGTTCTGAATCATGTCTGAAAGAACTTCGACTACCATCCTAAGAGTATTCCACTTATTGAGGCATTAAATGCATTTCTGACTGCACTGCTCACAAAATTTTAGCTATACCAGACAAACTAACCAAGGAAATGTATAGTAAATTCAAGATGACAGTTCTTTTTTCTTTCCAGTCAGAAAAAGTCAGAAAAAATCAGACCATAAAGCAAGCAGCAAGTGTTACTATTTCTCTCTGTGTTCACTGACTTTTGGGGCAAAAATGCAGTTCAGGATTAAGAAGAAGGTATCATGAACTTTGTCAAGAGACTAAACATTAATCAGCAAGTGTCCAAGAAAGATCAGTGTGAAAACAAACAAAAATTTCAAGAATTTCTTAAGAAACTGTTACAGTCAGGCAGACTACTTTACTTGTTGCAAATAAATTATCTTATATCTGCATTTGAATTGTCCTTTTTACTTTAGCTGATATGCTTCAAATATCAGAAGGAAGCAATATTAGGCAGTAATTAAAACATTATCAATAACTGTTGCAGAAACTAGGAATACAACAAAACTCAGTAACCTTGACCTAAGGCAAAACCATCAGAATTTATTATCATGCTTGGTTTGTTTTGGTTTTTTGTTTTTTCCTTTTGTAAGAGCATGAGAATATAACATTGACCTCTATAAAGTCCCTGGAAACCGACAAAAAAGCCTCACTGAACTATGGTTTGGCAAACCTTGGGTTTTCAGATAAGTGGAAATTATTCGTGGAAGTTTGATTTCTGCCATGTGATGTAGCTGCTTACATTCAAATATACATGTTTATCCAGGGCAATAGCAAAGACATTCAGAATAGTTTACTTAGGAGATTTTGCCAACCATTTAAAAAAGTAAGTCTACTATATACTCCTAGCAATAGCATTCTGTATTTCTGGAAAAGCCTTGGACTCTACTCTCTGCTTGTGGAAAGAAATCACAAAAAGAATTCTTCTGGAGGCATATGGTATGCGTTTTCTAACAGGCAACAGATTTTATTACTGATTTGTTTTTATTGTCTCTTTGGTGAAGTTAAGTACGTAAAAAGCTACACACTATTTGCCAGGAGTTACATAAATCATCCTTGCTCTTGAAAAGGAAATTTGGCTGTATGAAAATAATAATTTAGTAACATAAGATCTGTAATAAAAGGACTGTTTCGGTATTACAATAATTTAGTAACATAAGATCTGTAATAAAAGGACTTTTTCAGTATTACAATCTGCCCATCTTATAGAAATACCACCCGTATGCCCACTTGTAACAGACAGATAACTTAAGGTTTATTTAAAGAAAAATATCTGTTTAATTACCTGAAAGATCCCTGATCCAACAGGTGTTTTAAAAAGTAATGCAACATAAGAAAAAATATTAGATTATATGGTGTTTTGAGGGAGCTTGTAAATCCCTACTGCAAGACCTGGTTGATACTAAAGAACTGGTTCTCTCACCAAGGAAAGGAGAGACTAGACAAACGAAGTTCATCAACTAAGCAATGAGATGTCAGTGGTGAACTTGAAAATAAGGCTCTGTACTATGCAATACATTTATCGATGTGATACTTAAATCCACATTTGTGTAAGAACACACCCTTGTGATTCTATATATTTACTGTGAGCTCTATGATACTTACTGCTCACTGAACTGGAAAGAAAACCTCTCTCAGTAATTCAGGAATGAGAAGATTGTATTTCGCTTCCAGTTTGAATCAAGCAGACTACAAAATGAAGTCATTTATAAGACTGTGATTATCCCATCAGTGACAGATGAGAGTAGTGATCTGAGTCTTTCTCCTTTCAAGCTCATTACAGAAGATTTAACACAGTGAATGACAGCACACTCATTAAGAAACAGAGGTGTTCGGAAGATTTAATCTGAATGAGGAGAGTTTGCAACCATTAAAATTTTTGTAGAAAATGCAGCAACCCAAATCCCCACAGGAACCTTAGACTGAGATTTGCTCTCTCTGCTGGGTTATTAATGAATATGTGAGACTGGTGCAAATGAGTCATGCAGAGCTGCAGCAGATTTCTGCTTTCTTAAGTGTCTCATTACACTATGCATCAATATGGCAATGTTACAACTGCTAGGCACATGGAGACACAACTAAACATTAATATCTGAATTTCAGCAGTAATTTTTAAAGCCCTAAATGTTAATCAGTGTTTTCCACACAGCAATTAAATAGAATCTGAAAAATATGTTTTATTGCAGTGTAAAATGTTTTATTTTGTGAAACTCAGTATCTAGAAGACGATTGTTCAAACAGAACCATGTCCTTTTTTTCAGTATCTCCAGGTTAAATAGTAAAAGATTAGGTTTTGATTACCTACAAAACACTCACTTTACTCAAACTGAATTTTCTTTGAGACGCCTGCATTTTCAGAAAGGATGGTATTTTGTTCACACAATTTATAAAACTGTTACATAGTCTTTTCAACATAAAATAAAACTGAAACACAACTCTTTCAAAGAAATGTTTCAGCATTAGTCCTCTGAGAAGTGGACTGTACTGTAGAAGACATAAGGAATGAAATATGTAACACCTACCTGTATCAGGAAGGTTAAACCACATAATTTTCTTAAAATGTCAGTGTTATGCAAACCAGAGTCATTGAGAGTCTCCCGCACTGAGGAGCCCTACATGATACTATACATCAAGAGTTATTTTTTTTTTCTCTAGAGGATAGATTAGGCTGTGACTAATTTTGCAAATATCAAGAGGAAAAAAAAAATTTTGTTGTTCCTGCTGGAACAATATTCTGTCTCTTACCACATGCATTTAATATCTCTTCTTAATCCACTTCAGAAGCACGAGAATCTCAAGGGATCAAGAAATGACTCTCTCTGATTCTTTTTAATATATACATAGCTGTGTTTTACAGATTTTTCTTGTAAAGCATATTAGGATAAAATTAAATATAAAACATTAGTTAGCAGTCTTTGTGGAAGCATGACAATATTGCAAAAAGAATCAGGAACTTAGAGGAAATCCTAAATACTAACAATTTACTTGTCAGTTCAACATGTGTATTTGAATGCACTGGAACTATAACTGAAAACACAGGAATTCAAATGTAAAGAATGGTTAAAATGTGTCAGTTTTAATATTTGAAAAGTATGGTTCCACAAGAAATGGAGGAAAATTTTTTCCATACATACATTAATTCCATAATTAATTGAATGCTGCAAGTAAAACTACTAATTAGCTGAGAATTATTGCATTTTAAATTATCTTTCCAGTATACCTATTTTTTACTACAATAGATCTAAGGAAAAGAAAGATACTATGACTTTAAATTAATTTATGTTGAGCACAGTGGGTACCAGAGTCAATTCATGTTGCCATGACAACAGACACTGAAAATTTAAACATCCAGTGACAGGCTGAACTCCCTGTAAAGAAGCTACTCTGCATTAAAATTATATACTAGTGAAACATTAAACAGATCTCCATGCAACCTATTTATATTAAGCAGAAAGCTTGATTATAGCTTTTAAAGAATATAAATTTTCAGACACTAAGTTTATTATTTCAGTTTAAACTTCTCTAAGATTTAAAGAGCAACCTGAAGACCAGTAAGTAAAAAGATGAAGTAGCCAATGAAGATGGACTCTTGAAAAAAGATACCTTTTTATTTCTTTTTAGGAATGCAATTGCATTATCTGTCTGTCATATATATTTGATTTGCCTCTGCAAAATATATCATCACATACACAAAATGAATCCTGTATATACAGCAGGTTGTCCTTTGCATATTCATTACAAACAAGCATTTGAAAGCCTCATAATGCATAACTATTTCTCAGAAGGTTAACAACTTACAGAATTACTGAATTTGAGAATGAATATGTTGTGCTTGTACTCAGTAGTTTTTGTGCAAACCAGCCTCATGTATTCTAAATGCAGAAGAATTCGTTGCACCTGGGCAGAAAGTTTCAAGTCATAAACATAAAACAAGAGGAGGGAAAAGCATTTTATTGTCTATCAGTCAAACTATCTAATAAAAGGATACAGAAGATGTAGACAAGAAGTGAAACCACCACAATGATTCTTACTCTGAATAATCACCATTTGACACTATGTGGAGAAGCAAACACTGCTTTAGGTCTGGTGGGCAGAATTCCTCCCACAAGACACCTTTAATGGCTGTCCTTTAAAAGAATCACATTCTGAAAAAGCTGTATCAGTTTTTGAAAAACAAGTAATTGGCAATAATTCTAACCTAAGAGGATTTAATTAGACATTCCTACTTCATGGTGTATTTAATTTATACATTAACAACATGAAAATATTACCAAGATTTATTAATTTTCATTTCCTTCTTAGTATTCCTCAAATTGCTCTCTTTGGTTCCTGACACTCTCAATCTTCTGTCATCTGTGAGACTGCACAGGAAATTTGGACCATTGAAAAATCCATCCTGGAGAATTCCAAACATTTACAAAAAATAAAGATATTACCTTTCTCAATATCAGCTTGTTTACATGTTCGCAAATGAACTCCTAGCATACCACCTTAGTCATTGCTGAAACATACCATCTGGATAAACACTGGCACTCACTGTTGGCCTCCAGTGTACTACCAGGCTCTGCAACCTCTTTCCACCCATCCATCCCCTCTCCTCAGGGTTTGTCCATTTGTGCTCATGCCAGCTCTGACATAGCACAGTTGTGCTCCCAAGTTGCTGTGAGCACAGCTACAGAGCAGGAGCTGGGAGAAGTCCCACAGGACACTGTCCCTGCTTCTCCTGGGAGCTGCACCATGTTCTGGATAAAGTCTCTGGCTTGAGCTATCCTGCAAGTATCCCTGTGTTCCTGTGCCTGGTCATGCATGTCCCTGCACCCGGCTGTGACCTACCCTGGACCTGCCTCATTATCCTTGTGTAGTCATCCTGCTGGGTGTCCCTGGCTGCTGTCACTGCTCCCTGATGTCCCCTGTCCCACAGCGCTGTGGGGCTGCACCCTGTCTTCCTGCCTGCTCCACTGCCACCCCCAGCCCCAGCAGCACCCTCCTGGTGCTTGCTCATATCCCGCTTGCTGAACTGCTGATCTGAGCTTTTTACTGTGAAAGTTTCCTACCTTGTTTAAAGCAGGAAACACTGTTGTTTATTTACGTGGGATTCTGTAGCAGTGTAAGGAAGAAATGAAACACGAACAGAAACATGACACAGCTACTAGATGCAGTTATCCAGCTACAACTTGCACATGCCAGAACATGCTTAGCCCAGGTGCCTTCCTAATGCCCACAAAGGACTCCAGGTGCCGTGCCCAGTAACAGCACAGCTGATACTGTGCTGTACACATCACCAAAATGACAAACCCAGAATAATCTGACTTCCCAGCTGTAATGGAGATTTGGAGCTTGCAACTTCTCTCACTGATCAGTCAGGTTTTTGTTTACCTTCTTCCTGGGACAATGTGGACAACATTTTGAGGCAAGGCCTTTTCTGTTACCTTACCATGATACTGTGATACAGTGGGGATTTTTCAGTAATTAGTCCCTACTTATGCATCAAGGATGAGTGAGTAACTGCTTATGTCTTTTCAGAGCTTTCAGTAGACAGAGCTTAAAGAGAGCTTCTCACACAGAAAAGCGTTATGTGTTTGTGGTGACCTTTTGTGAATGCATTGAAAAGATGAGAAAATGGGAACATTTTGCCAGCAAAACAGGGCAGCTCTGTGCAGAAGCCAAAAGTAAGGCAGCAAATTGCCTGGAGTAGGAAAACATCTGGCATCCTTCAGTGCTGCTGCTGAAGGGGAGGTCAAGACTGGTGGAGTACCCCTGGGGATATGAGAGGGAAAGCAGAGCATCCCTTCTCAGAAACAGATCATCTGATTGTGTTCTAGGAAATAGACCAGGAACAGCAGTGAAAATAAACTCAATTTTCCACCATTCTACTTACCAGTTCCTTCTTCTTTGACTTCTGTCTTCCTTCCATGACAACTGTAGATGAGCTCTGTCCACTCTGACCCATCTCCAGGAATGAAATGCTGTCTTTGGTACCACTGAGGAGCCTCCAGAAGATAAGGGGGGCAGAGGCTGTCAGTCCTGAGACTGAAATGGGGTCCTGGGCTGAGTAAAGGTGAGAGCCTCAGCGGGGGCCAGGCAGGGACAGTCAGGGCTTTCAGTGCCCATGGCATAAGTGACTCACACAGCCCGTTATTCCAGAGGAAAATGTGCAGCCACTAGACATTGCTGTTACCTTCTTGTGAGGAAAAGCAAGGTTGTTCAATGTATTTTACATGAAATTTGCTTATATTTAAATATAATTGTATTTAAATATAAGTTAAATATTCTTGAAGAAAATTTGTGTCATTCAAGTTGTAATGTCCTCAGCAGAAAATATCCTGCTGCTCCTTCTCTAGAGGTATAACAGCTGATGAATATGAAGGTTTTTATCGTATAGGTCATAACTGAAATTTCTTTCAGGGTTTACTGTGCCAAAAATCTAGTCTGCCAATGCTTTCTATTTTTTAATTACACTACAAACATTGCTTTGTAACTCTCTTAATAGTGTAGTAGATTCAATTTTCTCTAGCAAGCTCACATTTTTCTGTATCTTAAAAAAAAGTTTGCTAAGTCAATAAATTGACATAGAAATTCTTGTTTTACTTTCAGATTATGAGCAAGACTGCCTTTTGCCATGAGAATAACTTATGGCATGAAGTATCTCATAATAACATTAGATGGCACACAAAGAACAGCAGGGATGAGTTTTAATTAAGATAAAGGGATGAGTTGAGTAATGTCGTAATAAAAATTGCATCTCAGAAATGAAACATTCAAACATCCATCAACTGTTCTTGCAGTAAGTTTTCAAGGCTTATTTAGGAACAGTAAAACAAATAAGTCTTCGCTTACACTAAGTTCATTAAATTTCAAGATGTCAAGAGATTTTGGGGCCCTTCTGGCTGTTTTAATCACCAAATTTTTTGATTACTTCCTGTTTCAATTCTTCTGGAACTGCTGAGTAAACCACAAAGTTTATATTAATAAAATTGGTGTGGGGCTGGGAGGTGGAGTTAGTGAAGAATTTAAGATTCTTCAGCATAAATCAGCCCAAACACATGAAGTCAAATCATTATAAAATTAGCTTTATTACTTTTAAGTGGAACGCATTTTTTGTTCTGACATCCTAAGAGTTTCGTATTTTCTTCTGTATACCAAAAAAACCAATCCATGGGATGACTAAGAGATGAAACAGCTTTGGTGATTCATCCTAGCTCAAGAATGAACATGTACAAACATAATAAAAAAAAGTATTTACTCAGTACAGATTTGGAGATCTGCTTTATAGCAACAAAAGTATAGCACTCAAGGCAGGCCTGCATCGAATAATAATAGCACTGCCTATTTTTCCCCTTTCCTATGATTGAAAGTAATGTTCATTATTTATGAATTGCTTCTTCTCTACAGAAATGCAGCCACTTCAGGGACATACCTGTAATTGAAATGTCTCTTGCAATATTTTGAGAAGTAAAAGCATTTTCAGAGGAATGAAAAGCAAATAGTGAAAAAGGTTGCAATAGAGTTGGAATGCAAAAAGATATTTTCATGATTTTTTTTCTCTTTTTTTTAATTGATGGCATGTTTAATAGATGGCATGAAAGTAAAGTGGTGTTATTTTCTCAAAATTAAATGTAAGCTACAGTAAGGAAGATTTTGGAGAAACAACTCAATTTTTATAGACAATCAAAGATCATTGTATTTCTTTATTTTACAGTTTTGCCTGATGCTCTCCTGGCAATACTGCAGATACCTGTAGAAGAATCTGAGACAGATTTCAGAAATTCTTTTATTAAGACATGGAAGAGGGCATCAAAAATTCTCTGTCAAACTTTGTGATCCTTATACTAAAATACATCATCAGTAGAGACTTCCTTTGTAGTTACGTCTTTCACCATATACAGCGCTGCACTTTGACCCATGACTAAGAGCAAGTGCCTAAGATAATAACATTTCTTAATCAGCCAGAAAACTTGCAATTAACCCAAGAATTACACTCCCTGCTTTATCCACTGCATCTGATGCATTCACAGTGCCTGTAGCTAGCACATTTATTTTTCTAGGGTATTGTTAAAACCAGCTAGTGGCATAGACTGTTGTCACAGGATAATTCAAAGTACTTCTGAGCAGTGTTTGTTGGATGTCAAGATGCTGATGTCTAAGTGCAGCAACTGATGGCATTATAATGTTCAATTGAATTTTTGGATCACTAAGATGAAGCATGTATGTCACTGGTGAAATGAGCATTTAGTATAGGGAACCACATAAAGCTTAATACTCATACTGTTGATCTAAGCTTCCAAAATGACAAGAACATGTTACGAGAACTTTATAATATGTTCTTGTAATTTTGCAAACTTGTGTCTTTGTGAAAATTTGGTGGCCTTCTGATTTTCTAACGTGTATTTCTCTTCTACTATGAATTTTGATAGGGTGTTAAGCTTGAAATAAATGGCATGAACAGATCAGCAGACATTAAATTAAATGAGTAAGCAGTTCTAGTCAAACCTCATAAAATTCCTGACTTGTCCAATATGCATTTGACAATGCATGTTCACCCACTGCATTCCTCTACATAGGCATGCATGTATGTACTACAGAGCAGGCAGAAAAACAGTGTCCAACAGTGAGCTAACCAACATCTATTACTTTATCAGAGTGGCAGCATTTCAGGTATAGATCTTGAAGTTCTGTGCTACAGTGACTTAGCATTATAAATGTTGCTGGCATAACAAGTTTGGCAATTTAAATTAGTTTAAATAGACCTCCAGAGGAAAGAGTTTGGGCTGATACACTAGAGAAGTATACTGTACACTAGATAAGTATACTTAATAAAGCCAAAAGTGTCTTCGATGGCGGGGACATCACAAGCATATTTAAAAGGCATTGAGCCTTCTACCATTTGAGCTAATATGAGATAGTACCATAGGAGGCTTAAGGTCCTTCTTATAGAGTGAGCAGGATTTGTGTTTTAAAGATGTAGTCAAGAATTTTGTCCATGAGGTAGAAAATAGTATATGCAAGTTTTGCATGTGCAAGAGTTAGTGAATTAAACAGAACTGAGACTAGAAGGCTTCCATAATCACTGTCAATTTATTGTGACTGTATTAAATACCAACTTTATCATCTGGATTATTTTGATTTTTACTTGCCAGAATGGAAGGAGACACTAACTGAAATTACCCTCAGCATGTCATGAGCAATGGAAAGGCAGTAATTTGGAGCTGTCCACATGTTAGCTTGTCAAAAGAAGAATTAAGTAGAAAACAAGGCCTGGAATGCCAATTTTTCATTTTTCTTCCATAGACAGGGAAAAAAATAGTGAGGGCAGTTCTCCTAGCTAAGGAAAAATTTTTAAATAGCTTACCTAGAAAGAAAGCTGGAGGTGATTAAATTGAAAACAAGCTGCAAACGTCATGGTGGCCTTTAGCAAGTTATATGTATTAATGCTAATTTGGATAGATCTCTAGAAGACTCAACTACAATTAGACATCAGAATCAAAATTCCACTGGTAGGTTCAGATCTTTTCAGATACATGTCAGAGTGACAATGTTGAGTCTTAAAACAGAAATACAAAATGCTAAAAGAAATGTGGTGGTAAAGGTAGGTACAGGCATTGAAGTCTCAAAGACTTTTTTCCATATTAGACATTCCAGCGATACACCACAACATATATCATCCTTGTATTGATGAACCACCTCTCCAGGCTACAAGACAATTCACTTTCCATACTGTACTTTCAACAAGGAGCTGAGGTGTTCAGTTCAGTAAAGTTAGATGTGAATAAGGTTTTAAGCTGAAGCTTAACGTCCTGGCTCAGGGCCAGATTGTGTTAGGGTTCATATGCAGAGATATAAATCTGATGAGTGCTTCTCAGAAGGAATCAATTAAAATAATTTGAAATAATGTAAACCTCACAATATCTGCCAGTTCTGCTGCATTGTATTCCTACACTCAGCACAGAGATTAAAAGCTCAGCGACAGCGCTTTGGCTTCAACTCAGCAAAACACACCAAGAACATACTGCTTAACCATGGCCTGATTCTGGAAATAAGGTTCTGATGAAACCATCTCACTGGTTCATCTCTCAGCCAAAATATTGCCTTGTTTTACGGAGGTTTTAGATTATAAATTACAAATAATTATCATAACAATTCATGCCATAATGACTGAATGTATAATATGTTTAAGAACACCTTATTACAAAGAAAACTGAAAGAAATGTATACAGTAGAAAGCTTGTATTTTAGCTTGTAGTATAACACTGATGCCATTTTCAAAATGCTTTGGTTTATCCCAGACTTCCTTTACAGCATATAACAGGTATTTACATCTTCTCCACATTTGCAGCTACCATTTCACAAGAATGGATGGCACTCATGCTGTCAGATTTAAAGACTCAGCTGGATGAGAGAAAATAACAGTCCATTGTGCCAGGCACAATCTTGGTGTATTAATGACATTCGGAAATGCTAGATTAAGATCTGGAATGCATTTTTCAGTTCCTAACTTACTCAAAACTGGAAAAATGTTAGAATTCATGTTTAAATTAGCTCATTATCTATTTGTGTCTTTAGTCTTGAAGATTTGTGCTTGACTGAATTTTAGTTTTACACATTGTTTAAAAGCTGGTGGTCTTGATTTACTCTTCAAGTAGTATAGAGTATTCTTAAGTTTATTCCACAAAAGGGATGAAGTATTTTTGTGTTTCATAGATTCAGTAGTGGCATAGTCTCAAGCATCACTTCTATGGAAACTAAACAGAAAAAAAAAATAAGACAGTTGGGGGACAAGAGTAAATTATGTTCTCAACCACAAGAAAAAGGAATTTTGATTGCTGCATGGTGCTTTCCTCAAAGTAATACGAAGAAAAACGCTCTTGTAGAATAATTGAAAAAACAAAAATATTTAAAATACGTAGAAGTTTAAATTTGGTCTTCCATATAGAAAAAAATATACTAAAAATGAAAGATTAAACACAAAGTAAAGAATTTACATGGAAGGGAGCTGTGCTGGTTAGGAAGTGGGCAGTTTAATTTCTCCAGAAGCCTGAAATTCCAGCATGAATTAATTTGCTTCATGCAGAGTCCTGCTGTTTTCTCTTCTTTCCTCAATCACTTTTTACTACATAAAGTCAATACCTCACCTATCTTCTTTGATTATTTAATTTTAGCAGGATTTTCTTTTCATGGCGCTATTCCTAGAAATAAGCTTTGTTCTGCATGTAATACATAAATATATTACTTTAGCCCACAAGATCACTAAGCTATTTCAAGTTTGAAACAATATTATTCCAATATTTTATTTCCAGCAAATAATTTAACAGAATTTTAATAAGGTGTCCAAGCCATAATAAAATATTACTTTTGCAACAACTCGTACTTTCTTCAGTGGATGCTTTGCATTTCTAATGAATAAATTAATTCCTAAAGAAAAACAGGCAGATCAGCTCATCTCAGCAAGATTAGCCTCCACTAAGCTAGTAGGGTTAATTTTAGGATGTGAATGAAGAAAACCAATAGGACCACGTCATGTTTATTTGACAGAACCACAGAGAGACAACTAGAAGGCTTTGGAAAGGCTTCAGAAATGTTTGGAGAATACAAACCACTAGAGAAAAGTGATGAGTTTTTAGATGGTAAGCACCCAGAGACTCAGAAGTTTTGGATTGTATATTCAAAAGAAAATAATGTTACTGTTTTGGACCACTTAAAGGAAGATCTATAAGAACAGACTATATTTTGTCAGTATAGTGACCTTTTCTACTAAACCCAAGTAGCCCAAATATGTTTAGATGCAGATTTCATTATTTTAATAACTGAACTAAATATAGAGGCATATGTATAAACCACAATGAATTCTCAACAAATAAAGTGAGAAATTACTTATGATAAATCATAAATTTAAACTAATTAATGTTTAGTATACTAATTATTATATTGTGTTTCATGAACAAAAATTTACTTTAAAAACTGTTGTAACGGCAGCAGTTTACATCTCAGCCCACACAGTACCACAGAATTTATTATGTTCCTGAAACAGTAGAAGAAAGTGAGCCCTATGTATGCAGAATTTGATCCTATATTACTGAAAGATGCTTGAAAATTCCCCCTTTTTGTCACTAAATAGCTTAATACAGCCCAAACTGTGGAAAGGGTGGTCATCAAACTGGTCAGATAGAAATTTGTCATCATAATGTGAGGATAATTTTTCATACAAGTCATATCTCAGAGATTTTTATCACTGCCTGGAGACTTTGCGTATCTTTTTCTAGACCACTAGACGTAAAATTATGGTTGTCCTTATTGTTCTAACTTAAATGACATCTGACAAAATTTCCACTACCTAAAGTAGGTCTCAGCCAGTCCTGCTATTTGTAAGGTCAGAGAAAAAATACTGTGTTGGACCTTCTCAACCCCCATCTCCCCATCACCAGTAACGAAAAAGAACCTGCTAATAAGCATTCATTTCCCTGCCTTGCAGTCTGAAATCAACAGTTTGGAGGCGGGAGATGCTGACAATATGTGGAGGTAGAGGGGAAACAAACTTCATGAACAGCCAGGAAAATTGTATTAGGAACTCCCAAAAATGAAGTCAGATTTCTAGCTCCAAAAATCCCTCCTCCTAATTCCTTGCAAAAGAAAGGGAAAACAGCAGGAAGTTTCTTGGCTTATCTGATAGTCTTGGAGCTAGCTAAATTTAACGTGTTCAGCTAAGTCATATGGACTAGCATGTAAGTGGGTAACTTCAAATTCTGCATTTTGCTGCCTCTCAGGTAACAAATGTTCCCTTGGGAGCAACACATTGCTCATGAATTTACAGCAATCTCTGGGCTCTTGCAAAGGTTGGATTTATTATAAAGGATGACACTGATCAGAGAATCACTGAAACAGGTTCCTGGTGGTTTTATACTTTGTCACTGAGCATTACAAAAAATTTGGCCTGAAGCACTGTAGATGTGATTTGTAAGTGAATGGTAAGGTATTTTCAGACTAACTTGTACATATACGTGGAGGACAATGCCTGCAGGAATAGAAGTGGAGTACAACCATTGTGGTATGTTCTGCTGTGGTATCTTATCATATTTCTGGTTTATTCCCCGAAGAGAAGCAGCAATTTCTGAGGTGAATGGGGACAAGAGATAATAACAGTATTTCCACAAAATGGCCAGCTGTACCCTGAGGTGCATTATGCATGATCTAGCTGACCAGTCAAAACCCATTACACCCACTGTTGATGTGTCCTCACCTCAAACATTGTGTTGAGTTTTCCTCTCCACAATGTAATAAGGAGACAAAAATATCAGAATGTGTCCAAAGGAGGGCAACAAAGGTGGTGAAAGGACTACAAGGCATGCCTTTCAAGGAGCAGCTGAGAATATTAGGTTTCTTCTGCTTAAAGGAGTCTGAGGGGTGACCTCATTTCTATTTATGCCTTCTTTATGAGTGGAAGGGAGATGCTGATCTCTTCTCTGATGTCCAGTGAAAGAACCCACAGCAATGACTTAAAACTGCAGCAGGAGAAGTTCAGATTGAGGATTAGGAAAAGGTTCTTTACTGAGGGATTGATCAAGCCATTGAGCAAGATTCCCAGGAAAATAGTCATGGCCCTGAGCCAAGTGTTCAAGACATCTTTGGACAACAGTTTAAATTTTAGTTTCCTCTGTGTGAAGTCAGGAGTTCCATGCTCCTCACAAATCCCTTCCAACTCAGGTTATTCTGTTGTTTATGATTCTAAGAACTCTCCCACTCCTCAAAGAAAAGAAAGATCCATGTAAGTGCCTGTGTTCCCACCACTGTAAGCAAACAACTTTGTTGCTTTCCAACATTTTTCCATGTGCATAAATAGGACCAGTCATGCCAATAGAGACAATATCACAGTGAGTATACAAAAACACCCTAATCCTAGTATTCCCTACAATTTCAGTGATTGTAGTGAAAGCTCATTCCTGCTAAATGAAACACCTTTTTCTATACTTGGTGTAGTATAGAGGCATTTAGTATAATAGGTATTAATATTTTAAATATTGTGCTGGTTTAGATACTTGTGGACTAGAGTTAATTTTTTTTTACAGTGCCTAATGCAGGGCTCTGGTTTGGATTTGTGCTGAAAACAGTGCTGATAATGCAGAGATGTTTTAGTTATTGTTGAGCAACACTTGCACAATGTGAAGACCATTTCTGCTTCTCACCCCACCCCACCAGTGAGCAGGCTAGGGGTGCGCAAGGAATTGGGAGAAAAACAGACAGGACAGCTGACACTGACCAAAACGATATCCCAGACCATACAGAGTCATGCTCAGTACACGAAGCTGGAGGAAGAAGAAGTAAAAAGGGACCATTTAGACTGCTGGCGTTTGTCTTCTGTCACTATTACCCATGATGGAGCCCTGCCTTCTTTGGGCTAGCTGAACACCTGCCTTTCCCTGGGAAGGGGTGAATGAATTCATTTCTCTCATTTATTTGTTGGTGTGGCTTCTGCTTTACCTCTTAAACTGTCTGTATATCAACCCATGGGTTTTTTTACTTTTATTTTTCTGATTCTCTCCCCAGTCCTGCTTGTGGGGAAGTGAGAGAGTGGCTGCCTGGGGCTTAGTTGTCACCTGGGATTAAAGCACAATAAATACTCTTGTATTTGAGAGAAAAAAAAAATTAACTAGCTCCTAGGACCAGTTTTGATTCCCTGCAAAGTTTATTCTGAACTTCAAAATGCTTTCCCAGCAAAAAAACTATAGCAATTAAGATGGATGTCTCTGCATAACACATAAAACAAGGCTGATGAATCAAATGCCCACTCTGAAGCTATGACATTGGCCCAGAAGTATTCCTGTTCTTTGATCACCTTGCCTGTTGCAATCTTAGTATAGAAAGGGAAGGAAATAATTTGTGTGGCAACGATTTGCAGCTGCTGAAAGACATAGAGCAGGCACTCAGAAAGGATTGACAAATTGCTACAAATTATTTCTCTCTGTTTGAAAAGGAGGCCTTATAGAAGAAACATGTTATGTTTCTAACTGATTGTACAGGGTAGGCAGGCATCTTCTTGCCATCTGCTGCATTTCTAAGTCAAGAGCCCTTGAGGATGTCACTAGTGCAACAGCAAGCTAGACTGCTATTAATCAAGAACAGCATGAGAAGAAATTAATTATTTTTCACAGGTTTTTCATGTGCAATCCATTCTGCGGCATCAGAATGTGAGACCTTACCTCACAACACTTGCAGCATTTTTCCGGAGAGCTTGTAGTTGAGTAACTGTTCTTCTGTTTGCTTTGCAAAAGAGGAATGTGGCAGTTATGTCTCAACAGGAGATCAATGTCCAGGCCATGGGAAAAGATGAAAGGGCACATTAGAAAGTACTTCCTCTTTTGTACTAAAATTGATGGGGAAAGGGCAGGAAGAATGAGTTTAAGTGATGCAACTGCCAGAAACTTTTCAACCGTTCTTTCATGAAATAACTGAACTTTCAAGTATACTTATCTTGGGTAAAACAGAAGCCAAGTTGTATTGTTTCTCAAGAGTGGACCTGGCCAAAAGAGGGAAAGGACTTGCTGAATTTACTAGTGATTATCTCATCATCTCCTTCAAGCTCCAGTGCTCCTGGGAAGACTTAAGGCAGGTTACTGCCTCAGATAGCTTTGTTCACAGATAGCTCTTGCCTCCTAATTTACTCCTGAAGTGTATCTGATCTCCAGAGTTCTCAGTAAAATGCACTGAATGTGTATCAGGGTCATAATTCTGATATGCCACATGGATGGTTCACAGTTGCCTTCAGTAGCTGGCATGGTAAAGATACTCCTGACATGAATTGCCTTTAATAAAAAACATGGAGTTCTGCACAGAAACATATCAAATATTCAAAAATGCCCAGGAGAAAAAATATCTTAGTTCTGACCAGAACTTTGCAAGCTAGAGCATACAGAGGGGTAGTATATGGCAGCCTTGAAGAGAACAATTAGAATAACACAATTTTAATCCAACATGTCCCTGTGACAAACAGCTTAATTAAATTCATTTGCATTATCTGTAAAATGGCCATAAATAGTACTTATCTTCCAAATCCATAGAGGTATACGAAAGTATGTCTCTGAAAATCTTTTATAAAACATCATACTTCAATAGCATTTGCTTATTAGCATGAAATTGGCTCTCAAGCTGTTCTTGGCTTTTACATGAATTTGGTTTTGTGCCAAAGAAACATATGTTTTTCTTCTGTTTAATTTATCTTTGTCTATTTACTTTAAAGCTTGCTCTTCTGGATGGAGTTTCAGCCAGAAGCTTCATGAAAATACATATGTTTCTTATTTGCAGTCTGTGATACAGTTAGCTGTGGAAACTGAATGTTATGTCAGTGTGCAATTTGCCACTCAGTGTGGAAGAATGCTATGCATTTGCCTTCTCTTATTTTGTGTGGATGCTGTCGTTCTCCTTACAACTCGATTGTGTTAAAGCATAAACATAATGGATAGAAAGAAGTTTAAAGAAAAATGCAGTCAACATTTTAGTTTTTAGTTCTGTGTAAAGTAGCATGTGCTTTTATCTATCCTACCTTTAGTTACCCTTTTTTCAGGCTTCAGGAGTATGATACATTAAGGAAATAAGTAACTTCTGTGGGCTGACGTGGATCTCTTGAGCAAGGCATAGGGACAAAGACATTTCAAATATTGGGTTTACGCATAGGTCTGCATTATTTGAAGTCTAATTTATTCTATCAGAAGAAAATGCTACCCAGGGCAAGACTCAGCCAGAGCTGGATGAGCACTTACACGAATACACTCTGTTTAATAGCTTGGCATGCTCCTGGCATGTATTTCTGATGGAAGCTAGAAGAGTGTAAAAGAGACTCATTTATGTATTTTGCCTAACTTGGGGAATGTTTCCAATTAATATACTAGATTTTTGAGCCCATATATTTCACAAAAATTCATCAAATTGGGTCCAGAACTGATGTTTGAAAATTTTGCTCAGCCCTCTTTAACATTTTTAATAGGGAAAAAGCTCTATCACGAGGAGTGTTTTTATAGACTATCCATGCTACTGTATTTCCTGAGTCAGCAGCCATGCTCAGGAAAAAGATTTTGAAATTAGCATTTAAAGACTATAAAACTACACAAAACCCACTTTAGAGTTACACGTTTGTAAGCAAGGACAGAATTGTCCTTATCTAAGTAATTAAACTCTTATCAGATTAGGTATCTAATACAACATACACAGTTTATGAAGGAGATCTGCTGTGCTAAAAAAAGATAGGGATGTCAAAAATTTATCCAGTGTACTATATATGCATAGCACTCAAATTCAAGTGTATTTGGAATAATGAGATTACAAATTTAATTAAAATAATAAATTCTAAGTACTTAGCCCTGCAAAACCACTTAGGCATTGAATTTGCCTTAAAATTCCCTGTAACAACCAATTTGCTGCATAAGGGTCTAAAATGATCCACACTGAGTTATAAAGATAGGAGGAATATTATTTTAATTTGTAAAACAAATTCTGAAATCAATGGTTTTTCCCATTTCTAATTTAAATTTTAAGAAGTGATTATACTCTAAATGTTATCTCATAATTTTTATTTTGTAGTCCACTAAGGGGAGAAGGTAATGAGGTTAGCTGAAGCTGATAGTACACATGATCTTCCAGTTGTCTTGCAAATGCATGCCAAAGCATCCTGTGGATGTCTTATGCTCACTGTTGCCCTAGGCTTGGAAAGGATTAGCAGTTGTGCTAGCCTGCTAGTGGTTTTCATCTCCTGAAAAGTATCCATTAGGTATTACATTTAAATGCTCATTTGTTTCATTTGCTGGCCTGGGGAAGAATTCATTTGTGGTTGCAGTTACCACTGTGTCAGAGGGCAGACTTCTCAGCACAGTTCTCCTTAGTAATGTAACCAGCCTTTTTTTGTCAGGTGTGGATATAATGTAATAATATTTTTTTTTCAACCACCAGAAAACTGTTGCAAATATAATAATTTATAACCATGTTTTAAAAGATATCTCCTTAATCATAGTGTATAAACTTGAATTTCTCAAAACGCAAAGGGTCTTACAATATTTTGATAGCTTTAAAATCTGGAGCACACAGGAGTGTGTTGAAGTCTGAGTGTTTGGGGGGCTATATGCATTTCAGCTACCATCACAACGTTTTCCTCGAACAGCTGCCTAGTCTGTATGTTTTTGCCTTGGATAACTACCATCAAAACTTGTATCATTCCTGAGAAGAAATCCTTATAATATGAGAAAACAAACTCTTCCATTCTAAGGTTTCATCTTCCGGTAAAAAACCATTTCATTCAGATTGACCTACATTGTTACTGCATGAGTGTGTAGCCTCAACACAGCTAAAATACTTGCATCAATGTCTGTGAATCAGTACATAAAGCAATCTCCACTAAATTTTCCTACACTTCGCCTTTTTTTTTTTTTGGCAGGTAGAAAAATGGAGAACAGACAGCAGGTGAGATAAGCATCATATTTCTTCTAGGGTGGCAAAGAGAGCTGTCTGTTGCTAGACACACATTTCAGCTCAAGAGAAGTAAACTGCCCAGCCACAGCTTCAGGACTCCAAAGTGTTCAGTGGAGCTGACTGAGAAAGCTATAAACTTGCCGCTACAAATCACCATGCAGATGAACTATCAGTTATGAGGGGAAAAAGTACCAAAACCCTCAACTTTCCTTTATCCAGGATACTCTGTCATTCAGGAAAAACAAAATAAGAACACCCCCACAAACAGAAAACCAAACGAAAACAAACCCCAAACAAACAAAAAAGAATGTTTTAACTAAGCTTGTGCATCACACCTTTGATCCCCATTAGGCAAACAGATATGAAAATCTGTTGCGGTGAGCCATGGCCAGAGCCATGGTCAGCTGGACCAAGCAGACCAAAAGGTCCAGTGGTTTGATACCTCCACAGCTCAAGGGCTCGAAGGTACAGTGAGCACACAAAAGGCTGGGTAAAGCACGCTGACCATTGGCTGCTGCCACACCCCCACCCCCCCCTTATGGTTCATGTGAAAAACAAGGTTCACTCTCCTGTTAGGATTGAAAAGTTTAATAAAGGACAATAAGGGACAAAGAHAATAAAGCAAAAGTCACAGYGCTGGGTGCTTTGGYMCTCAGCCAAKAGCACACYTGCTRTCTTGGAGACCCCCTTTACATACACCTGGAGTATTGCATATTCATAAACAATTATACATATTCATAAACAATTATACATATTTAGAACCCTTTCCAGGAATAGTTCAAAATGGAATGCAGTTTTCTTGTTTCGTAGGTAGTTCTCGGAATCAGCCGATCGCTGTGGGGATAAGCCTTTTGGCATTGCATATTCAAACCCTCTTCAGGAACAGTTCAAAATGGAATGCAGTTCTCCCATCTCGGCTTGCTCGGCTTGGTAGTTCCTGGAATCAGCAGATCGCTGTGGGGATATCTTATCTGTTGCTGATAGTTGGTATGCCAGTAGTTAGCTATTTCTAAGTTTTTGGTTGAATGAAAAAGTATTAAAAAACCCACATCTTCACAACAAAACTACCTTATATAGCATCTGTTTCGTAATAAAGCTATTTTACATATAGCATCTATTTGTGACAAAACTACTGTTACCAAAGCCACTTTTAGCATCACTTATTTTAACATTTGCAGAAAGCCAATATTATAGCATCTATTTATCACAGTTCATATTTGGTTATTTCTCCAGAAAGTTCTATGTTCCTTGGTAGCTGATTGGCTCCTTGTTACTCCTCTGTCCCCACTCCTTCTCCCATTTGCCCTGGTCCCTTCTCCCCGCCTTGGAAGACCCCATGACTGATATTTTATTGGTTATCGTATGTTCTCCCCGCCTATTATGTAGGGGTATAAAACCCCACGCCCGCCTAATTTTATCGGCTCTCCTCATGGCTTCTCCCTCGAATAAACCCTTCCCTGTCCCATGAGGTAGTCCCTCCACTTTTTCCTCCCTCCTTCTCGTACCTGCCCATCAGTGGGCAAGGCAAACCCGAGCAGGTGCTTCGCCTGCCCTCCAGCACTGCGGTCGGCTTCCGCCCCCCTACCTGGGGCAGGTGGAGCATTGCCCGGTGCCCAGGCAGCATGCTAGATGGCACAGCACCGCAGCAAAAATCAATTAATCTGCCTCTATGCTTCATACATAATCTCATCATAATTAGAGATTGAATACAAAAGCACAAGGAAATGTGCAATAAAAATGTACCAATTGACCTTCTTTGAAATCTCTGTGTTCCCATCTGGCTGGCTACCTGGTTATTTATCTTCAGCTAAGCTTTGGGAAATGCTGCTTTTAATCTTTGTGAAATACACCCGTAATTTGGAGAGAAGAAATTACCGTCAAAACGCTTAATGCTATCAAGACCTGCACAGGATTTGAACCAAGTTTGATTGCTCGGTTCTTTGAGCCAAATGTTGGCAAAGATGCTGATTGTATGATCGCACGAAAATACTCTCCTAAACTGAAAATATCAAAACCAAATCTCTTCCTGAAACTGCATAGCCCCGTAAGCAGAGATCTCTCACCAGGTATCTTTGTAATAATGTCTGTTGGGTGAAATTATCAATCAAATGCCACTGAAACACTACTCATTTGCACTTAGTAGTTTTCCTGCTTCATTAGTTGCTGATCCCTCCATCAGCTGACTGATTTTCTGTTTCAAATATTAGATGCTTATATTTGTGCTATTGGGTTTTGTAAGTACTAGGAAGAGGAAACAAGAGCACAGCTCTCTTTTATTTGCAGATTTACCTCAACAAATCCACTATGGTTTGTGCTGCAGACTGCAGGTCCACTGCTGCGGGGACTGCTGTGATTTATCCTCCTATACAGGGGGCTTTTTTAGAAGCTGTAAGTGTTACAGAATGTATTTAGAGGGGGGAGAAGAATCCTGTGTCTAAGGAGAAAATTTGTATTCCTGAAGGACATAGCTGGATGCCAGTCTTCCATTTGTCTAATCTTCTTGCATAGTCTATTCCACATAACTACTCTGTCTCAGCTTCCTTTATTTGATGTGACAGCCATGATGGGATTGTAGTAGTAAATGTGTGCTATCAGTGCATAAAGAATTTTTATCCTGTTATCGTCATATTTATCAATCTAAATGTGATGCCGGATATATTCCTCTTCCTAGGCAGATAACACTAGCACAGCAGCACAGATGTCACTCCCTCTGTCTCCAGGGACAGTCCTGTAGTACAGATTTGGCATTTTAAAAATTTGCTTCATATGGCTCAGTGAGTTCAAACCTGAAGCAGTAGCTTGGGTAACAACTGGGTTACACACAGCAGCAGTTTGATATTTCCACATTGAACTGAAGGAAAAAACCAGCTCTTTTTCTCCACCTCTTGCTGCAAAGGTGATTGTATGAACTAAACTAGACAGGTTTGTTGAGTGCAGACTGTGGGAGAAAAGAGCTTCTTTTCTCTTGGGGAACAAGAAGAAAGGAAAAAAAAAAAACGAATGGAAGACAAAGGAACAATTCTGTGACTTTGGAAAGAAGTTATTTTCAAAAGTGTCTTAATTTCGAACAAGAAAAATAATAATTTTTTGCTCCCTCATGCCCATTTTGATTCATGGAGTTTTTTTGGTTGTGTGGTCAGTTTGGTTTTGGAATGTTATTTTGGGGGTTTGGTGGGGGAGGGGAGTTGTTTGCTTTCCTTTGATTATTTTCTTTTTTGTGGGGTAGGTGTGTTTGCCTAGGCAGGGGTTTTGGGGGTTTTTCATAAAATCATCCACCCAATATTCTGTATTAATAAAAATTGCTGACCTGTGCATTGACAGTGCTATTCACAAAGCTCTGCTTCTGGTATTCCAATTTAATCATATACCGGGAAGATGCAGGACAAGTTTTGCTGGAGGAGTAAAATTCCTTCTCATGGTCACACAGAAATTTTTTAGTAGAACTAGAAATGGAAAGTTGAGTGCCTTCACCGCAACACATTTCCTTCCTTAAATATATTGCCTAAGTACACCACATTACAAATTGCTGCATTGGTCACCAAGGGAAAAAGCATTTCAGAGATTGTGAAAGTTTAATTTCTACAGAAGTGGAAACATCATCAGATTCCACACACTTTCATTAGTTCTGCCTTCCAGTGTGGCTCATTCTCGTGGCTTCCCCCCTAAAAAGACACAAATCCACTCACACCGTTGTGTGAGCAAGCCTGGACTGTTTGTTTGTTAGAACAATGGAAACTTGTTCAACAGGACTTAATTGTTTGCAATTACATGACATCTGAAGAACTGCAGCAGCATATAAATGCTTGAAGGGCTGTGAGCATACATGCCTATTTCAATTCATCCTTCTGCAATTAGGTCTCTGCGATGAGACTGCAGAAGAAAGAGATGGGAAAGAAATGCAAGAAAAGGAAGTAAACAAAAGAAACAGGTGATAGTAGAATATATTGATAAATTACTGCACTTCCTTCATAGGAGGCTTATTCAGCATCCTGAATCATGTAATTAATACACAATTATGTAACAGTTTCAGTAACCTGACTGTTCTGCTGCTGTAGTCAAAGTGGTAGGACAGAACTGGATGTCTAACAGAGACCTCCAGCTTTTATCTCATGAGCTACCAGCAAATACCATTCAAGACAGCCACACTGGCACACACTAGCAAGAGCCATGCAGACAATGTGAACCCATTCTGGTCATGACTGGCACAGTACAGAGAAGATGGAGTAGATGTGACTGTGGAAAGACGAGGAGAGAGAAAGGGTATGAGAGAAGTGAGCAAGGCTGAAAGCTAACACAAAAACCAGTCTTGCTAATTTTGGCCCAGTGTTTTGGTTTATCCATGTGTGTCTATGTGAGATGCCTCCACACAGAACCAATCTAGGACTGTAATAGAATTGTCAAATATGTTTCTATTTCAGCATCCATCTTGAGTGATTTTTGGTATGGGTCTTTGTGACTGGAGTAAGTGGATGACCAAAATATCCAGTCAAATACGTCACCTTTTATCAACCCAAAGATATGGCCTTCAGATACTTACCTGGATAGTCTAAACCAAAGACATTCTGGAGGTGGGTGAAGCTCACATTAACTAGAGTGTGTTTAAACCCATTACTGAATTCTTTATATTCCTGCTTACTTTTGTCACCTCCATGAAATCTATTTGGTTTTAAATCAATTTGCTTTTCGTGTATGCAGAAGAGTATACCATCTCTCTTATAATTTCTTCTGGTCATGTTACAGCTTCAGAAGAAAATGATCTATATTGTGTAAGTTGCAGGTCTTGAAAAATTAATAATTGTAACATTGCTTTTTTCCCCTGCTGTTCTGAATCTGAACAGAACAACCTGGAAGTGAATCAGGTACTGGATAGACACAAACCAACTTAGCATTCCTAAATCATTTCCCCTTCCATTTTGGTAGAACATCAAGGCATCACAACAAAACACTGAGAATACAATCATGACAATAACATTAAGATGAGACTATAATAATAGCAAGTATGAATGCACATATGCAAAATCTGGTCATTTAGTGGGACATGTGCTTTCCCTCATGAGTCATTCACCTATGCCTCCAAATGCCTTTAAAATGGATGGGCTGGTTAGCTCTCTGCTTTGTACCACACCTCCAGGAGGACTGTCAGACCAGCTGCAAATCTGTTGTGATTGCAGAGAGATGGGGCCTATGCCTCCAGCAGACCTCTTCACCCATGAATCCAAACATCTGCTCCTTTCTGATGCAAAGTGAGCACTAAGATTCTTAATTTTTCATTGTGTGAGTATCCTGCCCCCAAAAACTTCTTCTCCATCACTACCAGCCTAATGTCATAAACACTTGATCTCACATATCATATCACTTGATAAGACGAGTACCAGGATGACCACTTATAAAAGGGCCAGGGGTTGGCACATCCAGTAATGGGCCCACGCTGATGCTGTGCAGATGGTGGATAACTACTTACACTGAGTAACTAGGAACTCTGAATTCAAATTCAGATTTGCTTTTTTTGATCCGCAGTCAATCATACTCATATTCAGATACTTGACAGGTATTTTATCACATTCAAAGTAGTGTAGAAGGTTTTGAAGTTAAATTTTTCTCCATTATTTTTGATAGTTTTTCCCCCTTCTTACATCCTGTTTTTATTAAGGTACCCAGGACTCCCCCAAAATGAAATAAATCACTCTTAAGTTAATTCATACTGTTATGTTTTGCTTTTATTTCAAACAATTAAAATAATAATACTTGTTTCTCTAGTTTCAAAACCCCTAAACCAAATCCCAAAGCAAGAGGAAAAGACAGCTGCTCCTTTGCTTATTTCCTCGCTTGCAACCTCTTAGACTAACAGATTAATTTCATCAAGGCAGCATGCTTTGTCTGCATTAAGTGGATTTAAGCTTTTAAGAAGCAATTCTCTAATCTGTACATATCTATTTCACTCTCTGTCATTACTTGTAAACTGATCTCAGGCTTGAACTGATCTTCTCTGTGTTCCTCTGTAAGGAGAGATGCAAAGTAAATGTTTAACAATGCTGCTGGTGTTAGAGTATCTCCTTCTTATAAACTGTCCAGTATCAATTTGAAGTGGCCCAGTGGTTTCTTTAATCCTTTGATTAAGTGTTTCCAGGATAACATTTCAAAAGGTAGCAAAGGTCATGTCATTAATATACAGGTACATGGGCTGTGCACTCACTGTTCTCACTCCAACCCAACATGAAAAGCAGGTGGCCTCATGAACAAGCAGATGCATGCAAAATATTTTATTCCACAGAAATTGATTTCTCTTCTCCTGCACATTGATTTTAGTGCTGTACAAGTCTCAGACATCCATTTTGAAATATTCTGAGAGCATCTGAGAGCTGCAATAGGCAATACCCCTTTCTAAAAACTTCTGCTTACTAAAAACTATTCCTTCAGTTGTATGTATGAATCTAGGAATTTTTTAAAAAGAAATATCAGATTCAAAGCTAAAATTCAAACAAGCCATGACAACACATTTTGTACTTGTCATACAGAATTGTATGACAAATGACATAATGACAATATAATTACACAAATGACAGAGACTGCACAGGTATTCTGCTGACACAATCAGATACACATATTGCACAAAGAGGCTGGGCAGAAAAAAGAAAGCATTATTAGTATCTTGGGAAAATATATTCCTGCTCATTCTTAAATCCCTCTTGATTATAAATATGATAGATAGAGAGAAGAGATTCAGACTTATGTCTGTGTTTTTCATAGGATTTCGTGTTACTGGTTTTGAGCTGCAGATATCTGGGCTGTCCTGCAAAGAAATTCACAGTGATTGTAAACAGAGCTTGGAAAGAACAAAGCAAGAATCTACCAGATCTAATCATTCTAGATAAGAATTGATGCATCTTAGGAGGTAATCATAAAGTTCAGAGTACCTAATTTTTTATGCCTTTGTTAGCAAAATAACACAAATTTTCTCCAAGTTTAAATGACAAACCAAACACCAAGATATGAAAAAGTTAACATATAAATGGCATGAATAGGAGAACACACGCTAAGTAAACAAGAGAAACAAGTTGCTTTAGCCACTGAATTTTCACTGATTCACATGCTTGTGAATGAGGCTTATTGTCTTCACTTACTACCTTTAAAATGGAGTAAAATGGATCAAATTTTTCTTTTCTCTGTTTAGAAGTTTCTTTTGAACTAAAGTGAACTTGTAAGAGTTTTCAATAAAAAAAAAAAACCTGCTGCAAAGTCTCTGAATCTCTAAGTCCTCTCCCTGAACACAGCTATTGTTCAACTTCAAAAATTGCATGTGTTTAATTGCAGTTCCTATATACTATACTTCTGGAATTGTTCTTAAAAAGGACATGCATTCTTTTCTTCTTCATCAGCCATTTCTTGCCTATTGGGACCTCAGTGTCTCAGAGGTTTCTGGGACTGCCTGCCACTAAGAAGCAAAAACTGGAATATCTCTGGCAGAATGACATTGTCAAACACATCCTGCCAAATTTCGTGCTGGTCACCAGCTTTATGTTTTGAAAGTGGCATTGTGTTGAGCGGTTTTAGAAATAAGTTTTCTCTTCATTTTTCAAGTGATTAATTTAATGTGTAAGTTCTACATTTTTGCTGTGTTTTCTGTGTTTCGATATGTGATTTCTAAAATATGCCAGATTTACTTTTCACATATTGTAAAGCTGAGTTCTAATTTTTGTTTCTGTACCAGATAGCTGGTTCATCTATAAATCATGTGTGAAAATACAGGAAATATTTAACTGCATTAGAGTTTAGTAGAGTGGACAGTATTTAATACAGTCTTACAGCCCCCTATGTGACTTTACTGAAATAACTTTTACTAGCATCTACAATAAGATTCCTATGATTCACAGCTTGCATCATATTTCTGCAATGTCCTCCGGGTTCTCTGCAGGGTTATAACATACTGAAATACAACAACAGTGAGAAGAATGTAAGAAAATCAGCTTTTAAGGATTCAGATTCTCTTTCTAGTCACCAGACTTTTTCAAAAAAAAAGTCTATCCTGATACAGCAGTCCGAAAGTCACACGTTTAGGATGGATGTTTGAATACTTGAGAATAGGAGAAGAATAAAAGTCTTTATATCTGCCCACATCCTACATAACACTCAGGTTGAGAGAATTCTGAACCTGTATGGAGGGTCCTGGAAGTGAATTGTGAATCATAGAATGACCTGAGCTGGAAGTTGGGAATTTGCCATTTTCCAGTTGACCGGGACCTTCCCAGATGCCCAAGATCATCCAAGTATCAATAAGAAAGGCATCACAATGACATCAGCCAGGTCTTTGGGCCAGTGTTATTTCTGGCTATTGCTATTTTGCTATTAACACATGTGAAAAGCACTTTTTACTGTCCCCCACAGTACTCGTCCACTTCAGCTCCAATAGACTTTCAGATATACAAATTTTCTCCCTACAGTGATGACCAGTATCTCTGCATGCCTCCCATGTCACATGATCTTTCCTCCGCTGGCCATACACTTGGTTTTTTTCACCTTAGTTCCAGAACAAGGTGCCTGCTCAGCCAAGCTGGCCTTTTGCCTCACCTGCTTGACTTCTAACATTTCGGAATTGCCTGTTCCTGCATGCTTGGGAAGCGGTGCTTAAAAAGTGACCAGCACTGACAGACCGCAGCATCTTCTAAAGCGTTTTGTCAGGGATCTCACTAATTAGTTCCCTGAGCAGTCTGCTCTCTTCTTGTCCAGGGTTGACATTTTGCTGGCACTTTTCCTCCTGTCATCAGAGATTTTAAACTTGATTGCTTCATGGTTACTGTGTCCAAGATGGCCACCAGCTACTACTTCACTCATTAGAACCTCTCTGTTAAAAAGCAACAAACCAAGGAGGGCACCGTTCATAGTTGCCTGCTTTAGTACCTGTGCCATGAATCATAGGATCATACAATGCTTAGGATTGGAAGACACCTTAAAGATCATGTCATTCCAATCCTCCTGCCATGGGCAGGGACATCTTCCACTTCACCAGGTGGCTCAAAGACCCATCCAGCCTGGTCTTGAACACTTCTATGGATGATACATCCACAGCTTCTTTGGCCAACCTGTGGCAGTGCCTCACCACCCCCAAAGTAAAGAATTTCTTCCTAATATCTAATTTAAACCAATTATCTTTCAGTTTAAAGCCATCCTATCACTACATCCCCATGCAAAAAGTCCCGCTACCAGCTTTGTTGTAGGCCCCCATTGGGTACTAGAAGGCTGTTATCAGGACTCCCTAGAGTCTTGTCTTCTCCAGGCTGAACAGTGCCAATTCTCTAAGCATTTAATCACAGGAAAGGTGCTCCATCCCTGTAATCATCTTCATGACCCTCCTCTGGACTCCTTCTAACAGGTCTATGTCCTTTCAGTTAAGTTATAACACAAGAGTTTTAGGGGTGTTCTGGACCTGTTTGTACCACCTGTGTGTTATTCCCAGTTAATATGTGGCAAGATGGATTGTCCCATAATGGTAAGGGTGGCTGAATTAGATGTCTCTTAGTTCCTTAAAAAATAATTCATCAGTGCTGTCATCATGGCTCAGTGGTCCATCTCAGACTCTCATGACGATATCTGGACTGTTTGCTTGTCCCTTAATCCTTATCCAGAGGCTCTCAACTGGGCCATTGCCAAATGTGAGCTCCATGTATTCCAGCCCCTCCATTAAATACAATGCCACCCTACCACCATCACCTCCACTGCCTCTTCTGCTTATCCCTCCTGAAGAGCCTATAACCTTCCAACAAGGCACTTCAGTCAGAGGACTCATCCCACCAGGGACGACACTGATGTATCTCAGGTACTCATGCTGCACATGTTGGTGTAGAAACACTGCAAGTGCATCTCATTGCAGCCAACACCCCATGGAGAAGACTGAAGGATCTCACTAGCATAGAGTCCCTCAAACCTTCATGTCCCTCCCCACTATTTATTAGTGGCAAGTCTTGTCTTTTTCCTTTCCCCATTCCAGTCTAGTTTAAAGTTCTGTTGATAGGCCCTTGTAACTCCTGTGCAAAAACCCTTTTTCCCCTCTGAGAAAGGTGCATTCCATCAGGTGTCAGCAGGCCTGGCATTGTATAGATCATACCACGATCAAAAAACCCCCAAATTCTGCCAGTGACACCAGCCTTGGAGTAGCATGTTAATCTATTGGTTCTGTCCATTCCTTTCCATATTCTTTGCTGCTGTTGAAAGCCATGAAGATCCTGATTCTTCAGCCGATCACCCCAAGACCCTAAAATCCCTTTTCATGGCCCAACATTGCCATGGAAACACTGGAAGTGCAGTAAGTTAAATAAATAGCAGGGGTATGATGAAGGTGATAGTGGATGCTCATTTCAACAAACTACAGCTCTGTCTGGAGTCATAACACAGAGTAATGGACTGATGTAAACCAGAGTGGAGCTGTTACAAATAATTTCACAAGCCTTCAAGTCTGCCTCTGAAAATTCATTCAATACTACCCTCATTTCCACATACACCAGTGCAATGAGCCGGTTCTGGGAAATTTCTGCAAATTTAGCACTTGAGGAAAAAGTCGATCAGTTTGATTTGCTGTAACTGAGTACAAACCCCCTCTTCCCTCTCTTTTTAACTGCTCTTCCTCTCCTTTAACTCACGAGAGTGTCAAGTCAGAGATTAATCCCAACTCCAGCCAGTCCTATAAATGTCAAGCTTAATGACATCTCAGCCATACAGGAGCTCAGCTCATGTTTCAGCCTTGTGATAGCCTGAGTTTTGATACAGTTAATACATGCTAGACATACTTTTTATAAGTAATTAGTGTTCCAGTCTCATCTTCATTCTCTCCTCCCCCTCTTTCCCCCATAAAATTGTAGCAGTCTGGATTGGAAATAAAACCAAATAAAGAATGTGAAACATTAGCAGGAAATGGGGCCATATACTTCATTTATGTCCATGAGGAATTAATGTACATGCTTAGAGAAGATTATTTGAACACTGACATTATTTAGTTATTGCAGTGTGGGTTGTTTTTTTTCTGGCAATGCCTCACTCTGGTGCAAGAAGCAGAGCTGATTTTGGGGGCCAGCGTCATGATGCTTCCTCCCCCTATCCAAATAGAAGCACTTTGGAACACTGGAAATAGGAATGGAAGTAATTTGAAGGAATAGTGAGTTGATACAGTCCATAGTACTTTGACAAAGTCCATCGTACCCAAACAGCTATAGATGCACCATATCCTCCAAGTTCAAACATTTTCTTATTTTTGGCAGCTTGTTCAGAGATTACTGTACAGAAACTGAGAAAGTTCTACACTTTACCCACCAGTCTTGCCCAAAACTGTATCTATTCCTTCTGTAGAAGCATGGTTTGCATTTTGAAAGAAAATTATGAGGGTTTTTTCGCTATCTTGAGGAAAAGTTCATACTCGTCCTCTTCAGGGTTTTGTTTAAGCTCTTAGAAACTTTTTTATAGAGGAAGTAAATGAACACACACAAAGAACACTGCAAAGCTGTGTGTCCTGCAGAGACTTGAGCTCTTATTTATTGCTTCTCAACTCTGGTCTCCTGGAAAAAAAACCCAACAAAAATTATAAGTTACATGTGTTTATAAGAACCCTTTAAAGCCAACACCTTAACATGAGTGAGGATGCAACTGCAACCAAATGACACAGTTTTATTATTTCCTAGCAGAAAATGACTATTGCACATACACTGTACAGCAACTGAATCTGGCCTCTGATGTTCCAGAAGATGCTTCTGATACACATAAGTTTCTTGGCACTGACTGATGAGCAGTATACAATGCAAATTGGAAATGAGAATTGGAAATGAGAGGATACATTGTAAAAAAACCAAACTAGTTAACCAGAATACTAGTTAACATACACATCCCTTTTTTTTACCTACCATTAACATTGTAGCAGTAAATAAGGTGCTAGAAATAATTGCCTAGCACAAAAATCTATGTGACATTAATTTCCTATAAAATAATTTTGACCTTTAAAAAATGGGTGTACCATGTTGTGTTATTTTAAGTGAATCCTATGAATCAAAATAGGAGAAAATATATCCAGTCAGAAAATCCTAGTTTATACTATTAATTAACCCCAACGCTACTCTCTCCAGCTGCTGCTTGGAAATTAGGAAAGTACTGAGATTCTGTCTGGATCCTAGACAAGCCTTGTGAATTTCTGGAAACAGAACTACTGGAGAAGGTGTGCATCAAAAGGTGCCTTTTCAAGTGTATGTCATTGTGGCGACAGAAATGTGGGGAATTAAATAATATTTCCTTAATTAAACAGAAAAAAATAAGAGTAGATTATAAAGCAGAAATCAGAGAAGAAGGAAAGATGAGATTCAGAAAACTGAATTTAGAATGGCTTCTTTAATTTAGCTTGAAGTGCTGGTAACACTACAAGGGGAATAATATAGCTGTGATTCTATGCAGCAATATGTTATTTTTAGGTCATTCTAGCTGTGAATAAAGCAAGAATCTCTGGGGAGACTTTTCTTTTGTACTGCTGGCCTTCTGCTAAAATATTTTTGTTCAGATGTGATGGCATGGGCTTTCTGCTTCACCTGTAATAGTTCATCTTACTCTCTCAGAAGATGGTTCATTTTAAATATGGTTAGAGGAATAGATATGGTTCTTACATCATCCCAGGGAAAAAGAAAGTAGCTGGAGCCTGAGCCAAATACTGTCCTGTAAGTGGACAATTAAAAATATTTTAGGTCATAAAAAGGAAATATCAGTCTTATTTCTGATGTTACAGCACTTTATTATTAATGAAAACACATTGTATTTATAACCAGCATAATGTCCATCTGTAGTCTCCTTAAATCTTTTTCACAAGTAGGAGTTGATGGTCTAATTTATTCCTAGTCGAGGAATGTTTAATTTAATTCAATTTTTCAAACAAATTTTTCCTATTATTAGTAGTAGTAGTATTAGTATTATTACTATTACTACTACTACTACTACTATTATTATTATTATTATTGTTGTTGTTGTTGTTATTATTATTATTAAAATGAAGAGGTAACTGTAAGATTAATTTAGCAGTTTAATCCATAACTGTAATTTCAAGAGATGGTTGAATCAGTTTGGACAGGACAGGACTGAATACAAGGGTAGAAAATGAAGATGCTAGATTTGCCTGACATGGAACTCTATGGGCAAATAATACATCTCTGAAAAGTAGCAAAACAGCAAGTAAGATGCCCTGGGACAAAGATATTATTGTGAGATTTAAAAGATACAAGAAATATGGATGCTACCAGTATTATTAGAAGCTGCATGACCTCTGGAAAGCCATTTCACCTCTCATTTCCGTAGTTTGCTGTCTCTTTCTGCATGAGATTTTGTTCCTTCTGTTTGAAGTAACAGATTCCTGATACTCTGTGAGCACTAAGTGGTTAGTTCTCTAACGTATCATGAAATGCAACGAAAAGAAAAAAAAAGCTTACAGATGACTCCATGGGTTACAAAAGAGTAAAGAAGTTTTACTATGGCTCTGCCTATCTTCAAAGCAAATCGTCTTCCTTTTCTCTGCTGTAATGGCAGAAACTTCCTCTGCCCCAAACAGCTTGGATGGGTAATGTAAAACAAAAATCCTTAGCGATAAATGATTGCAATATTGGCTAGGCAAAAGTGCATTATTAGGGAGGACAGTTACACACATTGTTTGACAAAAAGGAAGTTTTTTGGTGCCAATTTATGAAGCCGGCAGATTTTTACAAAGTGTTTTGACGAGATATCTCTTTTTTGAGACAGTGAAATCTACTATTGCCATATTTTGTTGACCTCCTAGCTAGTTTTAGAGTTAATGCTCCATCTGCACATAGGAATACAATTTATTCTCTGAATGTATATTTTGCTTACACCTGTCTGCATTCAAATTTGCAGGTTGTTAGGAAAAGCCTTCAACCCTGGCATGACTGAGACAGCCATATAGGGTTATTTAAAGCTTTTCTTTAGGTAAAATTTAGTCACACACACACATGCACATACCACCCGCCCACACAGATATACAATGAGATGCAGAGCATCAGAAACTTCTCCCTGGAAAATCTTGTCCACCTGATTTTCTACGTCCAACAGAAGAAATAACAGTTATTCTGGAAGACCCTCAACATGCTGACATTGTTGCATCCAGGATCTAAACCATGAAAAAACTAGCTTTCACACATCCATTGCACTTAAAAGAATGGTTTTTAGGTAATTTATTTTATAATAGGTTGAGATGAAGTGAAGAGAGAAAGAAAGAGAAAAAAATATGTGTGATCTCCCTAGAACATTTTTCTCCTCTTCTGGAAGCAGTTCTGCAAGTCCAAATCCCCAGGGTAGGATCTAGGCTTGCAGTGCCTTGCCTTGTCCCTGTCCCCTGTGACTAGGCAGGGTCACCATCCTGGCCACATCTCCCAAGGCTATCAGTGACACCTTTTCCTCAGCCTCCTCCTGGGGTGCCACAGCTCCGCACTGCAGCATCAGACACATCAGAGACACCGCACTACAGTGTTACACGTTTATGTGCATGGGGTGGAGAAAAACAAAACAGCACCAACTTCACAACCTTCAGAATAAACTCATGACATGCCTACCAACTGACAATGAATTCTCCATTTCATCTCTGTCCTGTTATCACTCCTACCTGTTTCTCATTCCTTCTGTCAAAACTTCACTTGTCTTTTGTGGTTTGCGTCAACACATTTCCTATTCCTCTTATCAAAACTTCACTTCCATTCTCTGTTTCGTGTCCTTTACTTCCTCTCCTTTCTTCCCTTTTGAGTGATCTGTGCTTTGTTCTTAACAGCATGTGGTTAAGCCTGATCCCTGGAAGCAATGTACTAGTATGAGTCTCTCTGACAGTTTCCAAAAAGGAAGAAAGATGCCTGCTTACTCAGTGGGGAGATATTTGCAATGCTCTTGAGGGAAAGCTTTCTCATTTTGGCCAAAAGCTCTACCTTGGTTGCCATCACAGCCTATGCTTCTCCAAGAGAAAGTCCATTTGAACAATTAATTTGCTCTTCAGTATTAACCTTCACAGGGTGGTTTCAATGACAAGGTTGAATTTAGCTCACAATCACAGAGATAAAGAGGGTCTGATGTGCATTTGGTTTTCACAAGTATGCCGTCAATGTAACAGAGACATAATTACCTAAGAAATGTTTGCAACAGAAGACACATCTCTAGATTATTAAAGTCATGTTCCCACTACAAAAGTCTCTTAGACAAGTAGGAAATAAAACTGAATTAAATTTTTACATAACTGGAAGTCCTGTGTAGCAAATTATGTTATCTAATTAGTGAACTGCTGCCTAATCTATTAAATGAACCAAAATTCTACATGAGAAGAGCTACTAAGTATTTATATACTCCAAGGCAAATAGCCTTATGATTGTATCATTAAATTTGAGAATACATTGCCCTTTAAAATGCTGCTAACAGGGTGTTTGTTAAGTTGCACTATAAATTTCCAAAGTATCAAGAATCACATTACTATGCCAGTGTCAATTCTAATCTCGCCCTCATGTTCTCTTCTGCCTTGCATCAACAGGAAGCCCACGGCACATATATCAGCAACACAGACCAGTGACATTACTGTTGCTTCTGACCTGCTAAAGTCTCCTGAGCTGGTAATTGCATGCTATTATAATATCTAAGCTATAAAATACATCACTGGTGTAAGTAGTTATGGAAGAATTCTGTTGATTTGAGGCAGCATGCCTAACCACACCTAAAAACAAGCTAAGAGCACTCACAGAGGTAGGAACAAAATATAGCTTTCTTATCAGCTTTCCCTGGAAAACCTGGCACAATGTAAATCAGGTATCCCTCTTCCCTCAATTTTAACCGAGAAAGAAAAACCAGGATTTGTACAAGCTCTGTAGTGGTACCAGTATTGGCATAGGGTATCTTTGGGAATACTAAAATCTCTGAATTTTCTAGCTATGTCTAAATATTTTTCAGAAATTTGTGAAAATCACTACTGCTGATTGCGAAATTAGCATGCACTAATTTCAGCTAAACTCCCTTTGCTGAAGTGGAGGCCAAATGTAACAGTAACCCTCCCGTTTTAGTCAGGTGCAGGAACCCACTCTATCAAGCATCAGAGGTGTACAGAGGATCCGTGTTTCCTGGATTATTATCAAACAAATTCAGATAGCCTGCTTTTAGAAACATGGAATGTGATATTCACTATGTCCTAGCTGAGGTCAAAATGAGTAAAAAGGCTGTCTTAAGTTCCTCATATGCTATCTCCTATGACTGAAAAAAAGAAAAAAGGAAAACATGTATCTAGTAATACATATAACATTTAGGCTCCCACACTGCAGTTCTACCCCAATATACAATAGAGCAGTATTTTTCCACCCTCTGAGATATTTTTAAAAATAAAATTGGAATAAATGGAACACGTTTTCGTATTGCATGTTGGTATACTCTCAAGCAAAATAAGTTAATTAATAATGTGTTAACTTGTATTGCAGCCATGGAAATTTACCAAAAAGTTGTTTCTTCCTAAATCACTTACTTTGAAGGAAGACGAAATTCTAATATTCTGATCATCGCTAGATGCAGGTAAAAGAAGATAAATATATGCCTTTCAAAAACAAATGCCCAAGGTCCCTAATAAATATACACACTCCAGCACAACTGCTGTGAAATGAAAATCACTACAAAACTACAAAAGCTTTTGTACAGTTATTCATCCAATGAAGCCCTGCAGAGGAGGAGTTATTTCTTGGCTAACAGAGCTGTTTATTTCTCTGAAACTGGCAGAGCCCCAAGTGCAGAAACATTCAGAGTTCTCAAGTCACATAGTTCATATTCCTAACTAGTTTGAATTCTAGTCTTGCACATTAACTATATTGCTTTAATCAAGGCAGAGTCCTTTTCTTAAATGTCCAGTGAATCTAATCAAAGAAACTTTCGACCATGTGCATTTCAACGATTTGCTCTTCTTTTGAGCTCTCCTATTTTCTAGCAAACTTGGCCTCCCCTCCCTTCCACCCCCCCCAAAAAAAATAAAAAGATATTAGATAGCAATTTAATAATTTCTAGCCATGCAAACCAAATCGGAAATGGAGGTCTTTTTTGTGCAGTGGTATTTATCACTAATGTTACTTTCATACTTTAGCTAACAGGGAAAAACTTCAGAGCCTTTAGAACAAGCTCTGGCTAAGGTAGAAGGGAGAAGCAGATTTGCTGTAGCTCATTTCTTTCCCCTAATAAAAGCTACTGTCCATTTCTGTCCCTGTCACTTGCAACCAAGAAATTATTTCAGTTTTTCCTCCTTTCAAGTTGTCAAGGCTCTGAGTTCCTACATTGGGAGAACACTCCTGTTTGTCTTGAAAAATCATACGGTTTTGAGATTTGTCACCTTTTATGACATTTTTCTAGGGACTTCATCACATAATTAAACCTTCTATCTAATCTTAACTTTTCTTTGCTGTATGTTTCTTCAACAATCCACACAGTCTGAAACAGTCTGAAATTGCTCCCTGATTTTTGATCTAGGAACTTAGCTGTGCACACAACTTTCCATACATTATCCTTGTTTTGATTTAAGAATATCCATCAGTGGGAACTGTGGCACTGTAGACAGGTCTCCAGGCTAGGTGATCGCAGAGGAGCCTTAGGATGCACCACAAGGCTCCCCAGTAGGTCATCTGGATGCTGCTGTTCTGCACAATTCTGGACAAGATTATTTATTCAAGGAATAGTTTGCTATTTCTATGTTTCCCCTTCAGCTAAAAGAATCCAATATAATGAAAAGAAAGTTACATTTTCATTTGTCTGGGCCTCTGTCAGCTGCTGCTTGCAAGCATTCAGATTTCATATTTTTTTCCTTTCTTTGTCTACAGCAGATCAAAGCATCCTCTGATAGATTGTAATGTACGTCTGTTAAGATCAGTGGACTTATGCCAGTTTTTATCTGGTGAGGATAATCCTAAATCACTCCAGTTTTCTTTATTGGTTTTAGAGGTTAATGAACTTCAGAGCATTAAAGAATAATATTTGAACACTATTTACTTATGAATCTGTATTGTTTATAATCTTCAGAAGTATTTAAATGAAAGAGTATTCATTTGAAATATCATGATCCCCACTCTGTGGCAGTGTAATGGAACAGGTGGCTTTCTGGGCTGTTTCACTTCATGATTCTACATGACTAAAGGTTTCATAACCAAGACATTAAGATTTTACTGAGAAATTACTGTACCTGTTAATGATTTTGTTATTTTCATACTAGCTTGTGTCAAATAGGCTGTACTGACAGTTGTGTGTACTGAATAGTTGTGTCTGTACAGTATGTATAACATCAGGATTATCTGTTCAATATTTCAATTTAAAAAAATTAAAAGAACAGTTTAAGAAGATATCTGGAACCTGATGGATTTTCTTCCTGTTGACTGTGATCATTCTGTGATATCAGAATGATGCTTGAAGAAATCTGCCCACCTGATTTCCAGAGAAGTTAAAATTTATAATTTAAATTCAATGTAAAACAGCAATATAACCAAATAGATTCACACAGAATTTTTAAATAGGATTCTGGAATTAAATTCTCCACTATGGGTCATACTTATGGAGACATAGCAAAACTGAGTGAGGTTGGGCACATGTATTTTAGGTATGCTGTTAACCTTACAAGTTGGATCCAAGGCCTGTAATACTGAGTCCCCTTGCCTCAGAAATGTGTGCTTTCAGGGCAGTTTATTTCAGCTGAGTGGAGCAAACCTTGTGGATACTCACAGGAGTCAGAGCTGGCCTCAGTCACATTTCCACTCCTTCTGAACCTTAGGGAAACCTGGCCATTTATCCTGCAGGCTTATTAGTCTATTAATGCTATTTATAATAGAATAATAGAATCCCTGAATGTTTGGGTTGGGAAAGACATTAAAGACCATCTAGTTCCAATCCACCTGCCAAGAGCAGGGACTACTTTCACTGTACTGGGTGGCTCAAAGCCCCATTTAGCCTGGGTTTGAATACTTCCAAGGATGGGGCATCCACAACATCACAATTTAATTAGTTAAGTAAAAGAGTTTTCAAATTACGAGTGGACCTGTACGTGGGATATGAACAAATATGAGATATTCCACTTCTCCTTAACAAAAGAAGGCTTAACATGTTACAGAAATAACTTCCATGGAGCAGCAATGCCATTGAAATGAGAAATTTATAACAACTTTTAATTTCATAAAAGCAAATACAACAATATTTTTTTCAAAAACAAATAGAAGCTAGTACTGTCAGCATTAGTACGGTCTGGGAGACAAAGACATGGAAGATAAAGACATAACTGGACAGTTATCTGCAAAATCATCGCTATTCATTTGCATCCATAGTGCTGTAAGCAGCTATATTTTCAAAAACTCTATTTTAAGTCTTTATCAAGGAAAGCTTGTGGGCAGAAATAAGACCGATTTCCAACATGGCATGCAAAATGCTTTTCGGTTTTCAGGGAGTAAGACCAGGCTTACTTCAAATCTTTGTACTATATGAACAGAACTATTTACTTCACCTTGAGGAAAACCTGTTATAACAAAAGAGAAAGCCTAGACCCAAGTTATTCTGGAATTTTTCTCTTCCAGAACTCTAGTGCAAAAATGACTAACCAGTCATTAGGGACCATTTAGAAGTCTACAAACATATTTTCAGAGTAATTGAGGAAGTGTTAAAGCATTTCTCAGGTCTCATAGTGTTTCATCTGGTTTTGGCTTGTTTGGGTTTGTTGTGTTTGTTGGGTTTTGGTTGTAGAAACCAATGAACAATTTTGTCAATAGGAACGCTGCTTCAAAAAATTAGCATTTGCCTTCTTATTCACTGAAGACTGCACATTGTATACCAAGGACAACACTTTTCTTGCAGCACTTCTCTTTCATTTCTTACATGAAGGCTATAGTAAATAGTCACACTAATTCACATTTACAACTAGAATAACCTTCTACACTGTTATTTCCTACTGACCTCTCCACTATGGTTTAAATGAAGAGTTTAATGGGAGGCTGTCTGAATTATGCAACCCCACCCCTACCGTTAACAGATTTTAATGGAAATGTAGCTACTCTGTTTTATGATCTATAGTATAAAGTTCACAAAGAGACAGACTGTGTTAGTGTTCTGTCCCTCTAACACCCCAAACAAAAGGCCTGCTACTAGAAATTGTGGTTTAATAGAACTAATGTCTTCTGTCCTGAAACTGTGATTATATCTGTTGTGTGAAGGAAAGTTCAAGTAAAGGAAGATTGGCTGACTACAACTTGTACAAAAGCAGTATTTCACACCTTTAGAACAAGACCTACCGGTTAAGTGCAGCACTACACTTAGAGGAATTACAAACTGAGGTTCAGGGTTAGCCTCCTGGGCTCCATGCGGGAAAACAGCTAGATGTCCTAAAAAACCTTAAGTGAAAGAGTGAGCTGGAACATGTTGAATATGAAATTCACTAAATTTGAGCTATAAGAAACATTAGAGCTCAAGGAAAGGAGGAAAGGAAGACAGGAATCTTGAACCTTTCAAAGGTTGATGTGCTAGAATAAGGGTGAAAGACCCATATATACACTTAAGGATAAAGAGACTGGCGGTATCCTCTCAAAAGGATGGTGATCTTTTTCTTTCTTCCTCTCTTTCCTTTCTTTCCTTTCTTTCCTTTCTTTCCTTTCTTTCCTTTCTTTCCCTTCTCTTCCTTTTCTTCTTTTTCTTTCTTTTCTTTCTTTCTTTTTCCTTACTTTCCTTCTTTTCTTTAATTAAGGGATCATGACAAAAATGTCTGTATCAAAAATACATGCTATAGGTTGCCATTTTCAGTGTAAACCAACTCTCCAAGTGACCTCCTACCTGCATATAATCACTATAGCCTTGCTTGAGCACAGAGAAGCTTCAGACATACCATACTTTGATAAGAAGACAGACACTGATGCTACCTAAGTGTTTTATTGAACCTCTACTTTACTATCAGCTCCTGAAGGTAAGAAAAAGAGTACAGTAGCAGTATTCATCCCACATGCATTTTTTTCTTCCCCCACTACTTGCTTCTGTAACATCCAAACGATCTGCTTAAGCACAAGTATTTCTTCTACTGATCAACTTGCACCATTCTTCTAACTTTGCACTCATGGCTATTGTCTTTGCTCTATCTCCTCTACTGTTTTCTGCGGGGCATCTGAAAAAGTATCACTGTACCTGCTACATCCAGAGCAATCCAGAACCATCTCAGACCCACCCCTCACCACACTTTCCAATACATCAATAGAAACACCATACAATCTGCAAAAGAGGATTGACTTGGCTGCATCTAGGTTTCTTCCGAAACAATTCATGACATGGAAGTGATTGAATAAGACTACATCAAGTATTTCTCACCAACTTTTGAAAAAAGACAAAGTTACAAGAATTGCTGTTAGTTATTCTGATGGCTCGGGCAATTATAGCCTGTCATCAGCAGTCTACCTATGTTTGCATAATTGTGATTCCTGATTGAACTTTACATCCAGAAGAAGCAGCTGCCATGATGGAAGTCTTTAAAGCTCTCCTGAATGAAATTGACTGTAGATGAGTTTTTATCTGAATGAAAGCAAATACCATTTTGACACAGACTGAGGAATTTAGTACAAGTATTTATACTAACACCTGCTGTGAATGCACAGAGTATTTCCATATAAAAGCACTGCTGAAATATCCTGACATTTGCGTCATTCGTTCACTTTCAGGAATTTGCAACTAATGCCAAAGGTAATTCAAGTAATTGGAATAATATTGTACTTCAAATGTTAATTACATTTGGAGAGATGTTACAAGTCTTCATTGCCATGTGATTATTCTCATAGAATACAGCAGATCTTTTATCAGCCAATGAATGAATTGCATATAATTTTTGACTTATAAACTATCAGAATGTAAGTTGGCAGAAAATTTTACAAAAGCGGAAACCTTTCTATTTTCAAGAGGACTAGAAAAAACAAGGGGGCAAATATTGAAATCTACTAGACAAGGATAGGTATCTCACAAGGGACGGATATCTTGATATCATTTCATTAAAATAAAACAAATACAACAAATAAGAAGAATGCAAACTATGATTTTTTGAAAAACTATCCTGCATTTTTGACCACGACAGGCATTAAAAGAACTAACTGCATTTTTGCTAATATTTAGTCTAGTGTTTCCACATGAAAATAGGCAGTTTATAATCAGGTTAAAGTTTACATTAGAGATAAAAAAGGATTGAAGGATGGTGCTAAACCTATTTGTTTACATATTAGAGGAATCCAGATACATAACATGAATGACTGCATCTGCCATAATGTTAGAAATTGGATGAAAAACAACCTAGTTGGCTCTAAAAATCTTACGTTCAATTATTTCAGAAGAATAATGTGCCAATGTAAAAATTTTGTCTTGTCTCTGCTCTATTGTGGGATCAAAAGAAAGGATTCCATTTCTGGAAACCTGAGTCCACTGACCAGAGAAATAAGCATATCACGCATGAGGGAACCTCACATAGGCTCACATATCTTGCTTAGCTTTCTTCATACAAGCCGGAAGAAATTTAGTTTTGGTGGCATGCTGTTGGACTTCATATCCCTTATATATTCCAAATTCACTCAGTGGCTTGCTGTCCTTTTCCATAGGTGATCATTGTTTAAGAGAAAATGACCTCTGCAAATATCTAAACATAAACCTAAGGGACGTCTGCCAGATCTCAGCACTTTCTCCTGCTGTTTTCTTAACCTGGTTGGAGGTACTTCCAGAGGGGATCTTTTGGCATATAAATATCAATAAGATATAAAGGAAGTAAACTGGAAAAAGAGTAAATACATGACAAGAAAGAGAAAGATGTGTTGCTGTTTTAAGATTTAAATGCATTTCTAAGGCTTTGCATAGAGAAGATGAACTAAATCTGTCTGAAAAAAAATGGTTGGATGCCTTTCTTCAGAGACCACAAGCAATGCATGGACTCCTTTGTTAGACATCAGAGTGAAAGTGGACGTCTGAACTAGCTGCTCTCTTTTCAAGAAAGAGCAGTTTGCACATCATCTCCATACATTCCATGTTGGTGGGATCCTGTCTTCTTCATTCTGGAAGAAGGGCAGAGTTTGTGATCTCTCCTTTCTAGCATAATTCCTAGTGTCTCTTTCGCTCTCTAAAGGACAAATAAATCCTGGGTTGATGAGGAGTAATGAAAATATGTTAAGTCTTCAAATAATCAAATAATAGAACCATGAGACCATAGAATCACAGAGCAGTTTGTGTTGGACAGGACATTTAAATACCATCTAGTTCCAATTCCTTCACCACGGGCAGGGACACATTCCACTAAACCAGGTTGCTCAGAGCCCCATCCAGCCTGGCCTTGAGCACTTCCAGGGATGGGGCATCCACTGCTTCTCTGGGCAACTACTTCCAGTGCCTCATCACCTTTACAGTAAAGTTCTTCCTTATGCCAAATCTATACCTATGCTCTTACAATTTAAAACAATTGTCCCTTGTCCTGCCACCACAGGCCTTCACAAAAAGACCTTTCTTTGTCTCTAATTTAGAGAATATTGTGAAGGGTCATATCAAAGGACTTAGGGTAGCTCAGGTAGACACATCAATATCTCTTCTCTTGTCCACTTACATAGTTCCTCCATTATTAAAGGCCACTGGAGTAGTCCAGCACATTTTGCTCTTGGTGAAGCCATGATGAGTGTCTCTAATCACCTCCCTGTATTCCATCCACTTCAACATCACTTACAGGAGTATTTGTTCCTCATCTTACTGGGTAATAAAGTGAAGATGACTGGTCAGTATTCCCCCCTATTCCTCCTTTTTAGAAATGGGACTATCATTCCCTTTTCTTCAGTCACCGGGTTCTTCACCTCTCTGCCATGACTTTTCAAATACAATGGGGAGTAACTTAGTAATTATATCTTCCAGTTTACTCAGGACCCTGGGATTAAATTTTTCTTCTCATAGACTTGTATATACTCAGATTCCTTAAGTGGTCTCTAACTTGACCTTCTCTTAAGATGGGACTTCGTTCATCCAGTCCCTGTCTTGAGGTTCAGGGACTTGAAAAATGTAAGAAGAATAACAGCCTGTGAAAAATAAGAAAAAAGAGTACATCAGCCTTCTCTTTTCAGTATACATGTACCTGGACCCACTGCCTGTGCATTTCCTTCTTACACTTTATTTTGACCAGGAGGTCCTCACTCAGCCATGCTTCTATCCCGTCTTCGTTGCCGCATTTCTTACCCATGGTAACCCAAAGCATTTTAGTCTGATGAAAAACATCAGTTGCCATCTCTGTTCTGCTCCTGTATCCCTGAGGGCAATTTCGCAGGTGGTCTCTTCCACTAATTCCATGAAGAACTGAAGCCTTGCTCTTCTAAAATTCAGGGTCTTATTGACTGATAGTTCGATAAAAGTGCAATAGTACAGCGAGTCTGGCAGATTATTAAATTTGTTCTATATCCACAACTGGGATAGAGAATTTCAGTCTGGATTTTCAGTCTTAGAGAAATGAAGACTTTAGCAGATTCTGTGGGACATGGTAGAAAAAGGGGGCAAAATTTGTTTTAATCTTCTTTACACTGCTTTTGCAAAGCTCAGTATTTAAACACTCGGTAATGAACATAAAATATTAAGTAAGTATTAAATAGATCAGTTTCATCTCTTTCACTGCCTCTCTTACCAGTGTCATAATTTCATTCTTTTACATTAATTTAGAACGGGTGATTGATTTTACTGAGTGAAGCAATGTGAGAGCTGGCTTCCATCCCACACCCCACCACTGCTTGATATGGCACACAGAGTCTTGCTCACGTTATATATTTGTGCCTGAGTAATCTCCCTCAATGCTCATTTGAGGCTACATCCTTGTCCAAAAGATTAAATTTTGTAGTATTTTGCACTGACTGTGTCTAATAATTAGCTTGTAAGGAACCCACTATGAGTTATCCCATGACAAATTGACTTACCCGGATTTTCGAAAGGTGTGGATGCATGACTCAACCCAGAAAAAAAAATGCTTTAAGCCTGGCATAACACCGGCAAGTTTACCCTAGATAAATCACAGCTAAATGTTGACAGTTTTTCAAGTGCTTATTTTTCAGTATTTGTACTGCTAATTTATATACAGCTGCCACAGCATGATTTCCTCTGGCTTGAAGAATTACCTCTGTTCATGTGATTCTGAATGCAGTTACCTTTAAAAACCAATGTTAGCATAGAAAAAATGGATTCTAAAAGTTAAACAACTGTTGTTTGTTCAGTAGACTTTGTTAGCAGATTTTGCCTTGTTCTAGGCAAACAATCAGTTATATGTACAGTCAATTAGGAACATATATGCAAAGGACAATTTGACTTCACTACTCTATCTTCTTACATCTCCTATTATGGCTATTCTTCTTTCAAGGTCTTGTAACAAAGAACGACCTGATTTCCCTTCTTTTCATTGTGCCTGTGGTTAGTTTTCTAAAATTTGTGAATATTTTGTAGTTTAATCTTGAAAGAGAAAAGTGGAAGTACATCTTAAATGCATATAATGTAACAACAGCATAACCCTCCAGAGCAAAAAGGACTACTCATAGACTTTCTTAAAACATTTTCATTTACTGGTATCTCTGTTTCTGTAAAAAAGTAATTTTGCAGTAAGAGAGGTTAGCCTTTTAGAGTGATGTATCTCACTAGAGACCATATCTGCAGCTTAGTCATTAGGTCTTTCAGCAAAACATGTCAGAATTTAGTAGTGAGCTGGGATCTACTCTCAGTCACTGCTTAATACAATTAAGTATGAACAATGAATGCAAATCCACTGTTTTCCTACACCAAGGTCTTAGGAGACAATCTAAGGACGGAATGTAAGTCCTAATTCAACTCAGCTTTTTTGGCAAGTCTTTTGTTATTACCACAGACATCTGACTTTTTTTTCTCAGAACGAACAAGCAAACAAATAAAAGGTAAGTACAGGAAAAATCCCAGCCCTTCAGAGAGGCCTATCTAGCTATCCCAGAGGCAAAAGGGCAAGAGTAAGATTATTTGAGGACACACAAAAAGCCATAGGAGAAATGTACACAATTTCTCAAGGACAGTTATTTGAGTTGTCACATTTGAATTAATGACAACTGGATTACCTGCATCGAGGCACCAGTGATCACTCATACGTATGTTCAGCCATGTCAGATTTCTCTTACACTTGAAGATTCAAAGGCTAGTGTGTATCTAGGATAGCAGCACACAAATAGATGAGATAGACACAACAATAAACATCTTCTGTTCTGAAATAATTAGAAACCAGTTTCAGTGGTATGCAAAATATGGCATCACTCTAGATAATGTTATGAATAATTTTTCTTCAAAACATTGACATAAATTATTGTTTTATTCATTAAGTACTGTCCTACCAGAGGTAGAGATGAACATTCTTCACACATGGGAAAGGCATTATATAAACTGCAGTGGCCCAAAAGTTTACCTCATCTGCAGTCTGCAGAGACCATCTACTGCACAAGAGTTGAAGTTTTGCTAAGGATGCTAGCTTTTGTAACTGGATTTGTTGCATATTTCTGTTCATCTGGATAAAATTAAGCCTCCAATATAAAGGTATTTGTTTTGTATAGTTTTGCTTCATACCAACATTATACGTTACATCAGACATGTTACACATGTTGGTTAATGTATACATTAACAACAGCTGTGTTACATATCTTTATAATATACATCCTTTTCATTGGGACCCTTTTTTAAAATTGAAATTTATCCTGGTGAGTGTTAGAAAAAAATCTGGGAAATAGCGATGAATGGAATTGCAGCCTGAAGGAAATCATGGGCTGATTTCTATCCTCAAAAGAGCTCTTCAAAGGCTTTCATCCCTTTTGCTGCCAGCATGCTGCTCCATTTGCAAAGTAAAATCTCCGTGCAGCTCTCTAGTGTATGATGCAGTCTGTGCTTTTACATATGCAAGAGAATAAAGAGAAAGTTTGTATCTTGTTTTTCCTAAGGAAAAAAAAACAACCAAAAAAATAACCAAAAAACCAAGGTAAAAGGAAATTAAGTATCTGTAGCAAAAATAGAGTAAATTGTGCTCAAAGCAAAGAGCTCAGAGCCTGGAATCAATTTATCTATCTAAAATACTTCATCAAGATATATGATACTGACCTTTATGATTTAATATTTATTACTGTTGCTTGCCAGTAACAATATTATTGTGTTAGGGAAGTATAAATAAGAAGACTGTATGACTCAAAAGGTTTTTGCACAAATTGAAACAGTATTTTCTCACAGATCTATAAACGGCAGGCAGTGACGGTCTAGCATGGTTCAGGCCTGGGTAATGAAAAATTTCAAGATAAGTTTGGCACAATGCAAGAGTTTAGGCCACTAATTTAAGTTTATTCCTGTATACAAGGAAGCCCAAGTACTTTATCATGAGATTACAACCACAGACCAAACATATCTTTTTATATAACATTCGTGTCAAAGGTCTAAAATTAATCGCTTCAGCATGTACCTAATCTCAAAATTCTTCAAGTCCTTGCTGAATTTGGACCTAATGCAAATGAAAAGACTTGGAAGCTAAAGAAAACCCCACAGTTTTATTTCCCACGAAAAGCTATAATAAAAGTAGATATCCAGTGAAGCAAGATGAAAAATAATTTTTCAACTCAATGAAGTCAGTCTTACAGGAAGTCCAGTACTTTACAGGATGTGGGGTTTGCTTTGTTTATTTCTCAGTACTTCACACTAGGAGGTAACAGCATATGCCACAGAATAATGTTTAAAAGTTATTTTGTTTTTCTGTGTTAGAAATTTTCAAATTCAAAGGACACGATGCTGTAAGTCAAGTCTCAGATCTCAGAAGGAGGCAAAAATTAAATATCACATTTTAATGTATTCATTTTTATTGCCTTTGTGAAGCAATATGAAAACAGGACTCAAAGTAATGAAAGCAGTATGAGTAAATCAAGGAAAATTCAGTAGAATTATATAGAGTTATTAAACATGAAGTCTAAGGTAGACTGCCTTACGTTAACCATAAAGAAAACCAGGAGGTTTGACAGGTTCTACTCAAGTTAATGACTTTGATACAGAGGTAGTCATAAAAAGCTGAGATTTTAATATATTTTCTCTAATTTTGAAGAAAAGACTTTTAAAATTCAGAAAGGAAACTTTAAAGACTATCCTCATAGTAGGCCCCAAGTTCAGTCTTTTTCCCAGTTTCTTTTCAAAGAGTTGACAATGTATCTTTTCAATGGTGGTTTTTTTTTTCCAAATACTTTGATTCCTTTCATTACTACCTGTAAGCCAGATATTCTGCACTTAGGAAAAAGGACTGAATTTGTAGGCTCTTGCACTGTCATAAAATAAGATCATCTAATTCAGGGAACATTCACATCCTAAAGGCTATTTTGAGGTCCTCCAAATTCTTGTTCATGCTTGCCTTTGCAAAGATTGCTTTGAGAATATATTAATCTACACCAATTAAAGAATGAGCACAAGAGCAGCTAGCATGGGAAACACTTATAGAATAGGATGTAGCCCCCTGTGAGAGACTGCGAAGTTGCACCCTTTGGTAATGCCACATAGAGTCTAAGGCGGGGGCAAGCCTTTGGGTTGCTCCTGCCTTGGCAACAGGTGTTGATCAGTTTGTTATTTCACAAAAGCACTGTGTGCTTTGCTCAGGGCAAATCCTGGAATCCTTAGATCAGGCCTTTGCACTTAGAGCGTTCATTTTCATGACCCAGACCAATAAGGAAGGGAAGTCTGGCACAAACTTTGATGATGGCTTGTTATGACAAAGAGCTCTACAAAAAAAAGCTGGTGTGACTCTGCAAATCAGTTGGAGCCAGTAAGTCAACATTTCTGTTCAAAGAGCTTAATATTTCTTGTCATCAAAGAATGAAAGCACCTTTGGGACACATTAATCACTAATTCCTTGCTATGTCCTATAGCCCCATAAAGGCAAATTTTCACCTTCTGAAGAAAAAGGACCAGGGAATTAAGACCAAGCCAGAACTCCACTGATGTGCTTTAATTTATTAATGTTAATAAGCTTTCAAATAATTAATTCGTGATGCATTTTCCATTTTATATGAATAAGGAAAATACTTCATCTTGATAACACATCTAGCCTTTTTTGAAATACTGAAACATCCATCACAGACTCAATTACCTAGATTTGTTGTCATAAAGAAGTCAGTCGCTCTACTCAAAAAAAAGCTATTATTTTAACCTGAAGGTGGCAGAATTATGTTTTACCATATGAATTTTTTATATTTTTAAGGAGCATTAAGTCCTGTTTGATAAACGAATACTTCATCACAAAGCTCCTGAAAAACAATACAGATTCGGGTCCTAATTCTTCCATTTTACCTATGCAGATAAATCTCTTGAAGATGTCCTGCACAAACCTGTTCAGCAAGAGATGCTGATCAGGGTTCCCATGCGGGTGGCTATATGTGGTTGAGATACAGCTCATTGTAACATACGCCCAAGCTTCAGCTCCCTATTTTATGTTATGAATTCCACTGAAAACATCGTCTCATTCAAGTACGCTGGAGCTCTAGACAAGCTTACAACCACAATCACGTTCGCCTTGGATTCTTCGTTACCAGGACCGGCCCTGTGCCATCCCCAGCACCCATCCCTCGGAGGATACCATACCATGGCTCCCCGCTGTCCTGAGCCGGTGTTACCACCCCGCCCCTACACCTCTGCAGATGGGTCTGCAGAGCCTTCCCCTCAATTCGCTGACCACCGCTTGCGACCCCGCAACCACAGCCTTTCCTTTCCCAGCACGAAGGGGCTTCACCCGCGGGACTGATGGCACAGGGACCCGCCCATTCCTGCCCGAGGCCAGTCAGAGGGGCACGGGGCGCTTTGTTTCCTCCCCGCTGGGCTCTCACGGCTCGGACCCCTCCAAGCGCACCCCGAGCCCGCTCTCTGCGGACTCCAGACCTTTCCTGGAGACCCCAGCCCCTTCTCTGCGGACTCCAGACTCTCCCCTGTGGACCCCCGCCCCTTCATTGCGGACACCGAACCCTCCTCTGAAGACTCCAAGCCTTCCCCTGCGGACCCCAGCCCCTTCCCTGTGGCCGCTGCTCCGCTGGGCCCCGCTCCCGGCCTGGCCCGGCCCGGCCAGGCGCGGAGCAGAGCGGGGTGGGACAGCGCCTCCCGCCGGCGCGGCCCGGCGCGGCTGCTGGGCCGACGTGAGCGCCGCCGCGTCCCCCGCGCAGGGCGGGGCGGGGCGGGGCGCGGGGGGGCGGTCTCGGGGCGGGGCAGGAAGGGGGTCGCGGCGACAGACCCTTGTGACGGTGTCGCGGCTGGCAGCAGGAGGGTAGGTCGACGGGGAGTCGGCGGTGCGGCGCACCCTCCTCCCGTGAGTTGCACCTGCGCCGCGTTCGCCCGGGCTCGGGGACTGCGGGGAGGGGAGGAGCGGGAGCAGGAGCAGGAGCAGGAGCACGGGTACTTTGAGTTGCGGTGATTCCCCCGAGCCCCGCGGCGGTGCCGGTGCCGGTCCCGCGCCCCTGCCGGACGCTTGCCCGGCCGCGGTCGGCGCTGCCGCTGCCTGGGCACACGTGCGGCGGCGGCGCCGCTGCCCTGCGCGCTGCCCGAGGCGCGGCGCCTCCCACTGATGCCTCGGGGCGGGTTCCCGGACGCCCGGGGGCCGCTTAGCACCGCCGGCGGCCGCGGCCGTGCGGGTGTCGGGACCGGCTCTTCCCCTGCGGGCTGCGGACTGCGGCGGCTGCGGCGCTGGGAGGCGGGGGTAGCCCCATCCCGCCCGCCCCGTCCCCGGCTGAGCACTGCCGCCGCCGCCCGAGGGGGTGGATGCGGCGGAGCCTCCGCTCCTCCGGCCGGGACTTTGTGTCCCGTGCGAGGCCGACGGGAGGGACGAGTTTCCCCGGGACGGCCGGCGCGCTCCCCGCCCGCCAAAGTTTCCCGCGGCGCCGCCAGCCTGAGCCCCGGCGGGCAGCGAACGGGGCCGTCCCGGGGCTGGTGCCTCCCGCGCGTCATGGGGTCCGGCTTAAAGGGCCGGGCGGCATACAGGCGGTGGGAAGATGGCTGAACGCGGAGAGCCAGAGCCCCTCCGGACTTTGGCACTGCCCCGCTGGCGCCGTCGTTTCTTCACCTCTGGGTGTCCAGCCATGGGAAGCGGTCAAGTGCTGACATTTTGTTAGTTTCGACTTCCAGCTGTTTTGAGTTGGGTGTGCTTCCCAATAGTCCCTGGGAGTGGCTTTTTTTTTTTTTTTTTTTTTTTTTTTTAGTTTGGGGTTTTTTTGTTTGGTTGGTTGTTTTTTTTGTTTGGGTTTTTGTTGGTTTGGGTTTGTTGGTTTTGTTTGCCTTCACTGCTCATTCTGTTCCTTTAAAACTCGTGTATTGCTTTCAGGCATTACTTTCAGCATATGTATGTTTTGTGTATCAGTCTCTTACAAATTGTTTCGCACATGTTTTTGAACGTGCCAGATAACTATCCACTTGCCAGAGCGTGGCTGTGCTGTGAGAACTGTTTGAAGGGGTGGGTCCCAAAGCTCTTCAGCAATGGTAAAGCCACGGTCAGTTCTCAGACTGACTTGTGGACTGCGAACACGGAGGTGCCGTCGTTGGCAGGTTGGTAGGTTTTATCACTCACATTGCCTGCTGTAGGCTTGCAGATGAGTGTTCTTATAGATTGGAGTTAAAAAAAAAAAAAGACAAATCACTTGCATTAATTAGAATTTTTAAGCTACTTATTTAAAAAAAAAGTGTTTGGCGTGGAAATGGAAGTCTTCTTACAAGACAACAGGCATTTTTAATATCACAAGTCTCTTTATGTCACTTGATATGAATCAGGTGTTTGCCTTTTTGATTTGGAGTACTCATTATCTGTCTTTGCAGGGGTTCTCACATTAAAAACGTCAGTAAAAAATATATAGCTTTCAGAAAATTACAGTTTAATACCAAAAGTTTAACTGAACTTAATTTTTTGAAGTACTCATGTGTTGGATTCTTTTTCTGTTTTATGCTGTAGATCTGAAATCATGTGTCTGTCTTGTATTGTAAATCTGAAATCAGGAGCTAGTTTTCAGAAATAACTTCTCTGGAAGACTGAAGCATATTTGCTGACTGCACACAGAAAAAATGGAAAGTGGGTTGAATTTAGTCCTTATGTACTTCACTAGCTTCTTTGACATGGTGATCTCACCACTGGGACAGGTGAAAATGAGAGATCTAGGAGGTAACGGCTAGCAAGTAGCCAAAAGCAGATACTTCCTTTGACGTATGGAGGCAGAGGTCTGCACAAGTGTGTGTGCAAGCAGGCTGAAAGTAATCTCAGAGATCCAATCCAAAATACAAACCCACCATTTTGATGCTTTATCTGCTTCCTTGTCAAGTGAGAGAATCACAGGGCTGCCAAGTGTCAAGTAATACAAGATAGGATTGATCTACTTGTTGTGGAAGTTATTTCCCTGCATGTGGCTGATACCACAAAATGGTCAGAGAGGATGTTTTTTCTTGATTCTTTAGAGGTGAATCCAAAGGAACTGTGTTGTAAAATGCATACATATTGAACACAAACTTACTCTTATCATACTGCTTCCGTGCTATATGTAGTAATGGCTCAGAAGGTGCCCAGAGATAGGGATTTGTTCCGAAGTGCTCATTTTATACATTGACAGAAGTATTCATATTGAATATTCAAAAATGATGGCATGCACAATGCAATTAAGACTTAAAAATATACCTAAAAGGAATTTCATAACTTGGCAGCTTTCCATTTAATCCTTAATTGTATCTGACCATTGCTTGTGATATTCAAGATGAATAGATTTCCTGGGATGCTTATAGTAATACTATCCAAAGTTATAACTAGTACAGAGTTTTGAAATGTATCACAAATGAAGCCAAACAAGCTAGAAAAAGTATTTCTAGTGTATACTTTTAAACAATTGCTGTCAGTTAGGATTAAATACTTAAAAGAGTAGGTTACACCGTATCTACCATATTTTGTATTGTACCAGTAGGTTATACCATGTTAGTTGTCTTGTGTCTTGAGGACAAGATCTAGTGCTGGCTGAACTGAGCAAATTGTTGCTAGACTGGTTTACCAGACTGATCTAGAATGACAATCTGTATAGTCAAAATATTCTGAATAATTTTAAAGAGGTCTCTACTTAAGGCATCCAAGTTCAGTCTAATGTTAAAGTGGCAGAAAGAAACACTGGACATTCTCTGACTAGTGAGAAATGTTTTCTTCATGCTGCAGAGCTTGGGTCAATCAAATGAGTGCAGGGTGTTTTTCAAGGCACAACTAAGTATTTTTCTCCTTTTTCTCTCTCTCTTTTTTCCTCTCCCCTCTACTCTTTTTTCTCTGCCTCCTTTCTCTTTTTTGTCCTCTTCTTCCTCTTTCCTTTTTACCCTTATTTTTTCTTTTTCCTCTCTTTTACTCTTTCTTTCCCCATCACCTTTTTCATCGCCTTCCCCCTCCTTTATTGCCTTCCCCCACTTCTGTCACCTCCTCCCCTTTTCACCTTTCCCACTTCTGTTTTGCTTTTCCTTGCCACTTTTCACCTTTTCTCCCCCCTCTTTTTCTTTCTCCTCCTTTTTGTTTTTTATCTCCTTTGTAAGGCAGTCAGGACATAAAAAATTGAAATGCATAGGGCAGCAGAAAGACAGTGAGAATTTAAAACATACTCCTTAGTGAATCCCCTTAATTTCTCTGTGATAAGTGAAGGACTCTATTTCATTTCCTGTCAATTTTACCTATACTCAAATTCAGTTTCTTCCAATGGGCCGTGGTAAGGAGGAGGGTGTTATTTATATATTGTTCAGGTATATTGAATCAACTAAAAGCATTTTCCTGCAGAAAGATGTAAAAGTTTTACTTGAAAAATATTTTGATTCAATAGATCTCAAATTTTATGAGTTACTTTATAATTTATGTTAAACAAATATATCAATGTGAATTTATATTAAAAGTATGTGGGAATGAAAGTGTGTAGCGCCTTTGTTATGATAACATTGTGGAAGCATAAAGTAAAATCAGGTAGGATTTTGAGATATAACTTGAGACCATGTGAGCAAAGAACAAGTACTCACCAAAATAGTATAGTATATATGGGAAGCAAAATTCATGGTTAGTGCTGTTTTTTGAAGCACTGTTTTTCAGGTATATATCTAAAATTTTGGGGTTTATTATTACTGTTGTTGAGAAACATAAGTTGGGTAGAGATTCATATCTATGTGAGAATGTGAATGAAATTGAACAGTAGCCTCTAAAAGGATACACATACATTGTATATGAAGAGATGCCAGAAGAAAGCAAACTTTTCCAATTTATTTAATAGGTGGAGGTCAGGCGGTGTGTTTCTAAGGAAGACACTTAGCAGTCATTAGTTGGAAGAGCTCTGTTGCAGCAGTACTCCAAGCCCTGTGAGCACTTGCTGTGCATTGTAGAGGAAAGGGTTTTCTCGCTTTCCCCCCACCCATGAATGTATTCTATTATTGGCAGTGAAAGTACTCAGCAGAACCCACTGTTTTATGCAAAGAACAAAGTGTGTTTTGCTGAAACTGAAAGGCAATAAATGATAACTTAGGCTGTTCTTGCTGCAGTGGTGAAGTTCCTGCATTTTATGCAACAGATGTCACTTGACAAGTGCTCTGGTTTAAGATACCAAGGTTCCGCAATAGCCAGACAGGGTGTGTAACCATATGAGATGAGAGTTTAAAGTGCAGCAGCTCAATGGATCACTGGATAGATGGAAACATGGCTTCTATTTTTGAACAAATTAATTTTCATAAACTTGTATTTGAAATCTCATGGATTTTTTTCATCCTTTCATACTCTTGCTTTTGCAGTCCTACATTTATGAAGACCGGGACAGATGGCTGTCTCAGTATGATTACTTGCAGTGACAAGGGAGAAAGGGATGCTGGCTACCAAGTCCTTGCTGTGTCTTTTGGTTTATTCTTGACTGGTAATAATGTTGTGTGATCTTTGCTGCATTTATCTTCCCTTTGGACAAAGAATGCTGAAGGTGATGTTGAGTCATATCGTATTTGCTGATCCATGAATGTGGTATAGTCTCATACTCCATTGCTGCCTCCTGGTTCCATTCCACAGTTATCAATATTCTTTCTTGGATGTCATGGCTTCACTTGGTTGTCTCAGTCCTATTCTAGTGTTTTAGTTGGTGCTCTTGTACATTCATGGTCCGAGTGTACTAATACAAGTACTTTACTGTACAAATCCCTACAAAACAATGGTATGTCAAAAGTTTGTCTGTTGTAAAATCGTCTCTGTGTCAGAGTCCCTAGTGTGTAGGGTTAATCAAGACTTAAATAAGCAAAATAAAAAAAAGTTTTCTTCTGACACTCCCATTTTATGTTGCAAGTGGCCTACTTGCTTTCAGAGTCTTCTGTGTTGTGTATGTCTTAGGTCTTCATACTGTAACAAAAAAGAGATTATTAGTCTTTCATACTTGGGAACAAAAAGGAATTATGAGGAAATGTTTGTATTGAAGTTAAGGTTTGTGATTTTTTTTTTAAAGGACAGGACTAGATTAACACTAGAGGACCACTACAAAACTGTAGAAGATTTATTTTGCTTTTATCCCTTCCACCCACATATAAAAATGGGGGTTTTTTTGTTATCTGTACATTTGCTTTCTGTTGCAGACTCTAAGTAATGTCCTTTGATCCATAGGATAAAACAATTACTCATCTTGAAAATTAGGACCCATAGCATGCCCTTTCTGGCTTGTTTCAAAAATGTCAGTTTAATTTTCAGTCTAAATTATTCACAGTCTTTGTGTATGCTCATTGTTCGTGCTCAGTATCATTCAGTAGCTTAATTCTTAGTTTGTTCTCTGTATATACTTCTATTTATTTATAGAGAACAGTTATGTTTACTTTCAGACTTCATGTTGTTGGGCTGAACAGTTCAGATTGTCTTTGTTTCATTACATACTGGGAAAACTAAGAGCTTATTGGATTCAGCTTGGAAAGGAAAAGGCTGAGTGTGACCCCACTGCAGACTACAGGTTCCTCAAGGGAAGAAGTGGAGCGGATGGTGCAAATCTGCTCTCTCTGGGGAACAGTGACAGGACACAGGGAAGGGAAATGAAGCTAAATCAGAGGAAGTTCAGATATGCAGATATAAGGCTATATTTATGAAACAGTTAATGAAATTATAACTTTTAATCTTGTTTCAATTGTCTTTGTTTAACCATTCATATTGAGTTGGGATTTTTTTTCACATTTTCTAATCCACTTTCCTCACATTTGATAATCCCCCATGTTGTAGTATGGATGAAAAAATAGTTAATCCCCCCACCCCTGGCCAGCTCTACTGCATTTTCTTTTGTCTTGAGGAATGATAATTTGTTTCATCGAAGAAAGATGGTATAATTTGCTAAGATAATGTAAGTAAGTTCATATGTATATTTTTCTGCCACTCTGTTTCTAATTACTTTTTACTTCAGAGTCTATTCTATTTCCTTTTCTCTTAGATTCAGTTTTAATAAAACACCTTTATTGAAACTAAAGTGAATTAATGTAAGTAGCAGTAGGTCCAAAGTACATTTCTAAACTACAGGATGATGGTCAGACTTGAAGGCTTAGAAGGCTGTCTGATACTTCACTTCCCACAGTAAGTTTCTGTGGTCTACAGACTGTAACACTGACAAGTTACTGAATATTGGTGGTGAAGTCTTCCAGTTGAAGGTTGAAGTGTTGTTTTGCTGTGAAGAAATAAGAGGAGTGCAAACAGACTAGAAGAGAATGTGAGGAGAAGTAGATGAACTGGGGAGAAGAGGAAGGGTTGCGTTGAAGGTCAGTCTGCAGGAGCAAGCCAGTGTGCAGAGAAATGTGGTGTCTGTAGGTACTATTGGGACCGTGACATGGTAGGGATGTACAACCAGGAGAGGGAGAAACTCTGTGAACTCTGGGGATGGGCTGACAAGGATCTGGGTCAAGGAAAGAAAACTGGAATAAGAGATGGGCTTGTATGAACTAGTGACTGAAAAAACTGAAGTGAAAGACTGTAAGGTTGAAAATCAGGCTAACGTGAAGTGAGGTGGAAAAAAGAAGGACAGACTGAATGGAATGGGTCATACAACTAACCCGTGTCACAGCAAATTTATTACTTCTCATGTCTTTAACAGATATTTAAAAGTTTACATTAATAATTATTGAGAATAGTTGAATACTTTGTTCTGTGAGATTCATTAACACGCATTCATGTTCCAGCATAATTGGTATACAATTATGCTTGCCTTCTTCATCTTCATCTTTTCAGGAAGCCATAGCTTTGTCTTTTAGAGGTACATACCCACTTGTCATTTGTGATTCCTCCCTGTACCCCTTCCCAGCTGAGTTAACTCTTTGTGAAACTGCACCTTTACATCTGTTCAGGTACTGAAGGTGGTTGTAGTCCAGTGTTTTATCAATAACAACAGTGCTACTGCTTTGTGACTGTTCCAGAGTGTCAGTGATTATTTTGCTTTACAAGTCAGCTTCCTTTAATAGAGTTCTCCCTGAATCTTGTTCATGTGCCCTAAAGCATGAGTGAAGAAAAGGAACTTGAAAACTGATCAAGTCAGCCTTGCCTGCTTACAGCAGTCCACTTAAAGGGGGGAGGAAGCTAGTGGTTTGTTTTAAATCTCACCTCTATTGCAGATTTCTATGCTATATTCTTTAGTTTTCTATGGATTGTTTATATTAATTAATATATATTAATATATTCATTAATATATTCTATTCATTATTTATATTAAGTTGGTTTTAGTTCCTTATGCAGGCCTGTTGTACCCTGACCTCAAATTAAGGAGATAGATTTTATGGTACTAAGAATCCCAATCTCATTATGGAAGAGATTAAGGATTTATGATGGATTTTAAAGCATCCTTTTTATCCTGGCTTGAAATACTTTTTGCTTTCTGCTTGTTTACTGTTGTCTGTATTGAGACAGTATTAATGTATTTTAATCACCATTTTAGAAATGTTAATTTACTGTAGTCCTTTCAGAAGAATTTGCTGTAGTACCTAGTGTGTGAGAACCTAGCTGTTCTTATAAAAGCCGTTCATATATAACATAGTTTTTATTGCACATGAAAGTTACCAGAATGTTAATTAAACAGTGATTTCCAGTTTTGTTTCTTTTTGGCCAAAAAAAGGTGCTTGCTAATATTTTTTTGTCTTTTCTTTGACTGTGTCACCCAGCTTTCTCCCTGTGAGATTAATATAGGTTCATAGAGTGGTTGAGGTGGCCGGGAGCCTTTGGAGATGATGTAGTGTAAGTCCACCCTCAATTAAGTAGGACCAGCTGTATCAGGTTGCGTATGTCTGTGTTCGTTCAGATTTTGAGTAGTTCCATGGATGGAGACTCCACAGCTTCTCTTGGCAGCCTTTTCCCATGTTTGACCACTCTTATAATAAGCAAGTATATTCTTTTGTGCATGTAGGATTTCTTCTGATTCAATTTATCCCTGTTGACTCTTTTCTAGTCAGTGGACACTGCTGAGGAAAATCTGACATGCTTTTATCCCATGCTGATCAATCTTTTGCTTACATGTATCACTTCATCCTAAGCAGGCCTTCTCTTCAGGCTGTAAACAGTCCCACCTCTCCTCATATGACAGATGCTGTAGTCCTTCAATCAACTTTGTATCCTGTGTTTGGTCTTGCTCTGTATGTCTGTGTCTCTCTTACACAAGGTTGGACTCCACCTTTTGTGGTGTCCACCTGCTGCTACATGGTAAGGGTCCATCTCTGGAAATGGCTTGAGGCTGTTTTTGCTGACAACTTTGCACACCTGAAAATGTGTTTCTTTAGGATGTGATCTCAAAATCTAAAGTAAGCTTAAATTGTTAGTTTGTAAGCTGAAGTAAGATGTAGTGATTCATGTGAAATTACGTTACAATTCCCGTAAGAAATTTTCTATATAATTTTCTCAGGAAGGACAATTACCTTTCATATTTTCTGTAAGTCACAAGCTTCACAGCTTGGTAGTGTGTTGTGTTCCACTGTGGGGAACTGCAAGGAGTTCTTTTAAAACAGATGGTCTAGGATACAATTAAGTCAAACAAGACAGTATCGTATCTGAGAAACGTTTATTCGTAACAAAAGAAGAGGGAGTTGCCCTACTAAAGAGGACTAGAAAAGACAGAAAAGGAGGAAGGAAGATGAAAAAGAATAAGGGGAGAAAGAGAGAGAGGAGACAGAGAACGAGCGGGCATTACCACCAGAAGGTCAGGGAGTGCCGTCCATGTCCAAGTGGCAGGGGGTGTGTGCACGCTGGCTGCCGGGGAGCCTGCGCAGCTCTCGGAGAGGCACGGCTCCACAGGCACAGCTCCCGCGGCGACCGGACACACGGGGAGGGGGTGGGCGCTCTGGCAGGAGGTGCAGAACCCTGGACAGGGTCGCGGCGGGGACCGCGGCAGCAGGCTGGATCGGCAAAGCAAGGTTAGAGGCAGGCAGGAACGCAGGGACAAAGCGGGCAGGGCGTCGGACAGGAACACAGGCAGGCAGGACAGGCGGCGGCTGGGACAGGAGAAGGGGTAGGGCAGGACACAGGCTACACACAAGGCTTGGAGGTCAGCCGGTGTCCAGCCAAGCGCCCAGTGAGAGGGAGGGAGAGCAAGGGCCAGCAAGGGCAGAAAAGCCATTAAGCAGGGCAAAAAGGACAAGAACAGGCTAGAGTCAGGGCAAGAAGCAGACCTCAAGCCTGGGCAAAAAGACAAGACCAAAAGCCCCAACTTAGAAAGCCTTAGAAAGCCTCAACTCAAAAAGCCTGACTCAAAAAAAGCCGCAGACCTTGTGACTCAGTTACTTTTATATCCCCCTGGCTCCTTCCAAAGTCCGCTTGCTGACAGGAGACCAGTGGCCCAGTCCAGCCTTCCACTGCAGTCCGTTGGTGGAGACCTTTTCCGTTCTGATTGGAGAACTTCTCTGGAGGGTACAGTGTCCTTGGTGGTCTCCTGCTGACTGCTTGTCCCATGTGACATATGAAATGGTTGCCAGGCAAAGTCTCCCCAGAGACAAGGCTTTTCCCCATCTTCTCCTAGTTGCTTCCTGCAAGTGGCACATGTGCAACCCCTCCCCCATGTGCCTCTGACAAACAGTGTTGAGACAGAATCAAAATTAAATTTGCTCTTCACATAGTGGCAGTGAGTTATTATGGTCATTCTTTCATAGAATGGAATTAATCTTATTAACTCTAGCATACCAAAGATGTTTCGACGTTTTAGTTTGTATGAGAGAAAGTTAGTAACTCTCACTGATGAGAATTACTTTTCTCTGTAAGAGGTCAGTAGTACATAGCAAGGGCAAGGTAAAGCAAACTCTCCAAGGGTCATCAGAGCATGGTCATCTTCCCCCACACACCCATTTTCAAGGCTCCCTTTGCTGTCATCCTTGCATGTTGATCAGTTCTAAAAATTGGCGTTTTAGTTCCCACTGAAGTATCATTGGTGCCCAAAACTATGCTGGGCAGGCGTGACTGAGCACCACTGTCGCTCCCAAGTTGCCAACGGATGTCTCTGCAGGTTAAATGTAACTGTGAGAATTCCCAGGGAGAATGCCCACATCTGTTGAAGGAATGGGAAGCATAATTTTTTGCAAAATATATGTTGCAGAATGTATTAAGGAATATTGGCAAAGTGTACTGAAATTAAGGACGTAGTTTCTGGCACCTGGGCCAGTATCTTGGCAGGGATCACTGTAAACAAGATTGTCCTTCCAGTACCAAGATGCAGCCCCCTCTTCTGTCTCAGACAGGAACCTGGTGTCTGTTGCTGTGTGATGATGCCCTGACAATAGTTTGTAAGTGCTGTAACCTTGGACTCATGCCCTGCTATTCAGAATTATTAATGCACTGTTGGCCAAATCCACCAAAGGGCAGGTAGATTTCACAACTGGTTTTTGGTAAGCCTTTTAGTATGCTTTACTAAACTGGCTCCACAAGGTTGATGGGAATATGTGATAAACTCATGTTACCTGGTGTTCACCATCCCACAACTGGACCATTTCTCCTGGAAATGACAACTCTTATTTGATTTAATGCAAGTGGGAATACCTAACCATTGGTTTAAAAAGTGGAGGCCTTTCATAATGACCTTCTGGTTGGCAGGGGAGGTAGGCAATCACAGTCAGGTGATTGTACATATATCTGCCATCACCAGTATTTATTGCAAACTCTGGGCTTTTGGAAGTGACCCAATGTAATGGCTGTCAGGTGTGGCCTGGGGCCACCTAGTGCTCTATCTTTCTCTAGGGCTGTTGTGGCAGTTTTTCTTGCTTCTGTTATTTGCAGGTATTCTTAAAAGACATTTTGAATGGTCTCTCGGGAGCAAGGATTGCCTCGTATTTTGCCCCCATTTGTAGATAGCAAATATCCCTGAATGACTTGATTTCTTAGGAGAGTCCACTCAACTTACACATCCTCACTAAGGGTTATTGCAGAAATACGTCTCTTGGGTAACTGCTCAGCAACAGCATTGTGATCCTCCACTACCTCAGCATGATTTGCAGTATAGGCATCTACATGTCTCTCACTGCTGAGTAAGCAATGCTTTTATACACCAAACTGTGGTGAGGTGTACCATGTATCATCCAGTCATCTGCTTGTCATATCCTAGAGTACGGTGTGAAACCTTTGTATACTGCCCAAGAGTCAGAAAAAGGACTTCTTAAGCTGATCATTCTTCCAGCACCATAGATACATCCGCTGATTTAACATATAGCTTGCTCCTCGCTTTCCGTGATAGGTTAGGAAGGTTTGCTCAGCCATTTCAAAGGATGTTGCTTTCCATTGCAGTTTTTCTTTCACATTTCTTGATGACCAATCAGTGAAACATCCATTCTCTTCTTGGGTTAATTGCTCATACAGTGAGACCTGCTGTGCCCAAAGTAGAGGCACGCTGTTGTTACCTAGGACAATTTGTCCTGTTTTCTCCTGTTTTCTCTTTGTTTTGGTTGGGTGATACGAGTGTAGAAATGCACCATTTCCGCCTGACCTTTTTTTTTCCTTATTATATTGTATAATGATCTTCATATCTGGGCCGAATATTGTATAAATTGCCTCTGAAACCGTCACAGACCAATAATTTTCTGTGTTTCTACTTTGTGTTTCTGCTATATAAAGTATGATTTGTTCAAAGCTGATTTGGGCATCATTCTGTAAAGTGCCTGCCAAATAATCCTTCCGAATTTTACTCCTGTGGCAGTTCTCTGAATTTTCTTGGGGTTCATTTCCTAGCCATGATTTTGCATTGCCTCAATGGCATTGCTCAGTGCTTCTTCCGCTTCTTGTTCAGTGATGTGGATAACATCATCCCCCTAACAGAGTGATTTGCAGCATGGGGAAGTATTGACATCTTCCAAATACCAGGCTACCAGCCCATAGCAAACTGTGGATCTGTGCAGATACCTCGGCAGCAGTACTATGGGGGTGTATTGCTGAACCTGACATAACTGTGTGGATTTCTGTTCTGGCTCATTAGCAGCTGGAAATCCAAAGAAATCCTTCACTGCATCCCATGCCACAGCTTCGGATACAGCTCAGTGGATCAGAGTGACAACAGTTGGGCACTTTGTCTCTGTGTGGGATGGCCTTGTTTAGCAATCAGTAACCAGCTGTCATTCTCTGGGAGCAGTCAGGCATCCTTACTGTCCAGATGAGGCTGCTGAAGTGGAGAACGAGCTTTCTGAATTACTTCAGCCTCGGACAGCTGAAATGGTCTGGGTGATCTTTAGGTAGCCTCTGGCTAGCCTGTATCATTTTAATACAATTAATTTTGAGGAAGTTTCCAGATCAGCAGGAACTGTAACAACTTTTCCCACAGTGATAGCATGAACCCCAGAAGAATATTTGCCCCCCTGTTGTCTTGAAAGCTTTTCTTGCCATCAAGTCATACCTAGTAATGTATTCATGTACTTAAGCTACCTGCGCTTTTGCCATAAAAGACAAGTAGGAGCCCAGCTGTAATAGCAAAGAGGTATAACAAGTTTCTACCTTCTCCCCCTCCCTGTCTCTCCAAGTGATTAATTTTAATTAGGTTTTTTTTTTAGTTACAGGGATGGGACCCTGTGAAATACAGTCATCTCAGACCTATAAACATCAGAACCATCATCCAGTGACAGATGTGAATGCTCCAGTGTACTGCCAGCCCAATATAAGATCTGTTAAGTTTCTGTGAGATCTCAGCCACCCATTGCACCTTGGTGGAGATGGCCCAGATCTACTTAATTGATACCAGGTTTGTATATGAGCTACCAAATTGGAGTAGGGAATGGCTGTGGTATACCAGGAGTGCTCTTTTCCCACTGAATAGTAAAGCAGTAGGTATACCCAGTCTATCCACTGTCCTGATTTGTTTTTGTGGTCTATTTTTATCGTTTCCTTGTTTATATTTTTTTCATGAATAAAGGGTGGTTTCTTGTCAGTTTTGGGATTCCAGACTGGAGTCAAACTTTAGACATTTCCTTTTGTGTAACTGTTTTCTGTTGCAGAGGATACATCTATAAGTGTGTTCACAATACATCTTCCTCTGACTAGAAGTAGGGATGTATCTTTCATGATACCCAGCTGCATGCAGCACATGTTGGCATGGGGCACACTGGCAGATAATTTTACAGCAGTGGCCTGTACTGAGAAGTTTGATACCTGCTTTTCTCCTCCTATGGGATACCAACTGCACATTGCTTCTTTTTAACTGCTTTTATCTGGTGTGATCTGTTTCATATTCAGAAGAAATTGAATTGAACAAAGTAAATAGCTACCAAATCTTCTGCTTTGCTTGTGGCAAAGGAAGAAAAAAAATATTCATACATGCCTTTAGACATCCATTACTGTATTTATGTGGTCTTCAAAAGACATCTCTAATTTGGAGTTTGATCTTCTAACAGTATTCTGTGTCTAATACTTGGCCTTTTGTTCCTAAGGATGATGCAGATAGACAATTCAATCCTACATTATCTATATTACTAGATCAATTTGTGTACTTTTGTTTTGTCATGATACATATCAGTGGAAATTGTGGGCATGTGTAGCGAATTGGTGATCAATTCAGTCCTTGCAGTTGCCTTAGCTGGCGTTTGAATCTTATCAGACTAGAAACAAAATTACCTACTTAGTCTTTTTATTTTATTTTTTGATAGACATCAAAGTTAGCAACGTGTTAGAGAATTGGTAATGTTTTTTTGGCCACCTACAAAAGTCTTACCAACTTGTTGGATATACTTCTGCTGTTGTGATAGCCTTGTGGGTCTTGTGTGTGCCCTCTAGTAATTATTTGTTTTGACACTTTTGTGTTTCTTTACCATCTTTTTGCCTGCTGGAAAATGTATTTCATAGTTAGCTAATGTAGCAAGAAGTTGTCTGTTCAGTTGATTACTTGTGACTATTTCTTGCAGTAGCTGCTGGTTCAAAAGTTAATTGTAAGCATGAAGCAATTTGTTTTGGAAAACTTGCTTTGATCTGGCATGGTTTTTCTCAAGTGTCCATGCTTAGTCTCACACCACTACTTGATCATGGGAGAGGATCTTAGGTCTGTGGAATGTTTGCTTCTTGGGTCTTCCCCAAGTGGCTTTTACTAAGGTTTGTCCCTATCCTGTTCTTGCTGCTTAGGAGTAAATAGTGAGCTTCCAGCACCAGTTCTTTCACTTTTACACAATGAAGTAGTAGAAAACTTGCTAGTATTCTCAGTGGATTCATTTTATGAATGTTTTATTCTGTTTTGGGACCTTGAGCTTCAGAAATGAGTAAAACATTAAACTTTTTTTTGTTACTTCCCCTTAAGTGTCTCAATATAAATGAATTGTAACTAATCTTTGGTTATAACCTCATACTTTCGAAGACCATTTCTTTGTACTGCTGTTGATGTAGAACTTGTAAGCTGTACAACACTTCAAGATGAGCCCACAATTGTGCAGTTAGAGTGCACTGTAGCTGGGAGATCTGGTGACATGTTATGAGCAGGTATGTCATCCAGATTGTGTGAACTTTCTCTAAGTTAACATAGGATTTAAATGAGTATGAGGGCTTTAAATGAAGCATGTCCCGTGAGAACTGTGTCACTCATTCTCTAAGTTCTGTTTAAAATGTATTTTACTACTGTAGTTAAGCCTTCTCAGAGGTTTACTACTCAAAGGTTATTCTGCTCAAAGATTTAGGTTTTTGTTTGCTACTTTTTTTCATGTTTCAAGATGGTTGCCTCACTAGCTAGTTTTGCTGTTGTCTTTGTCACGTTTTCCTGTCCCCCTCACACTTCTTGGTTTGATTTGTTTTTCAAATGGTCTTGCTCTAGATCCAGAACTCTGACTAGGCAGGAAATGGATCTAACAGGCATGGAATAGTATCTCTCTTCTGTTTAGGGAAGTCAAGTTTCATTGAAGTACTTCCTTTATTGCCATCTCTGATACTTAAATTGCATAAAATGAAACTTGGAAAAAAATACATTACCAGGGTGAGAACAGCAGCACTGGTCTTAGAGCTGTTAGATAAAGTGGAATAAAACCTGCGCGTAGTGCAACAATAGTAACAAAGTGCTCTCAAGCCAGTATTGTTGCTTAAATAACTTTGAAAATCTGCACTGGGGCTTTTCCAATCGCCCTTTCATACCCCCAGAGAGAGGAGTGATTGCGTGAGGATGGTACCTCTATGTGAACTTCCAGTGTTCTGTAGTATCTGCTGTTAGAGCCTAACAATGAATTAAGAGCAGCTGACCTTGGCCAAGCATGTTCTCTTGATTTGATTTTTGGAGGACGTAACACCTAGCGCCTTAGAATGCAAGAAAAGATTAATGGTTTAATTAATGTCAAACCTAGCTATGTTTATTTGCGTAAGTGCAGTTTCCTGTCTTCAGGTAATTTGCAGGTTTTGCTGCTACAAATAGTGTTCTCAATACTTATACTCTATTCTCTGTACACTATCTCTTTCATTGCGATTCTGTTTTGACTATCCATTTAGTGGATGTTTGTACATAATACATTTACAAAATAGACTGTAAATGATAATCTTGTTAGATGTAAGTGCTTTTTGAAGAATTTGTGTTCACTGAAATACAATATGAAAGTTTCTTAGGGTCTGTGTTTCTTGGTATGTTGGCAGTTTTGGGTATAAGATACCATCTGTAGTTACTAAGGTTTGTTGGTAATCTTGACAAACAAGTGTGAGCTAGAAAAAGGGGTAGCCATGGATTAAAGCCCCCTTTGTCACTGTTATTTATTGTCCTTATGGCTCCAGATCTCCGTCCTCCATGTTGGCTCTTACTCAGGCTTTTACTCTTATTATTCTTGTTCTGTCTCTCTGTTTAACCAGTATCTATTTTTTTATTTCTTAAACCAATTGACTTTCAATGTAGACTATATTTTTTTGAAGTTGTTCCCATTAATTTCTCTCTTCTTTCCTCTAGGCAGGCAGTCCCCAACTTGAAATTTGTGCATTTCTTCTCTACAATAGCAAAGAAGCTGGGGGAGGGAGGAAACTAAAGGAAAGACAACTTTATTGCTTTTATTTCAGATAACTGGATCTATAACCTGACCTTGTCTTGTCAAAACCATTTGTGTCTGTGAGGGGGAGGAGTGCTATTTTGACAATACTGCCCACAAGTATTAGAATGTTAGAGCTGTTACTTTTGGTGCTTGTAGTCTTCTTGATTCCTTTTGTTTTTTCAGTCAGTCACATTATTAATAGTTTCTTATTAACAAATGATATTACTGGAGGATAATCTTATGTGTTTCCCATATTTCTGAGAGTGTTTTGGTTTTCCTCCTTTTTTATTTTATTTCTACCTTCCATTCTTTGGATGTTTTAAAAGTAACTCTTATCTTCCTTAGTTATGTCTTCAAAACATTCATTCAAAATAGTTGTTCACCTGTTATTGGCTTTTCTGAATTGGTCAGGTTTTCTGTAGGTTTTGGGGTTTTGTATTTCTATTTTTTAATAGTTCATTAGTTTTGTTGCTCCCTTTACATTTTATTTACTTCTGTCATGTGGTATTTTTTTTCTTGAGAAATGAGTTGGGGAAATCAATATGGAGTTATTTCACTGAATTCAGAAGGCCACTGTTGAAAATTGCACCTGAAATTTTGAATTTGTGTTACCAGATTTTTTCAGGAACAAATTTTTCCAAAGAATGGAATGTATTTTCTAGTAGTATGGGATAGTCATTCTGTTGGTCAGTGCTAAGGACCTGTGTGTTCACAACAGGGCTTTGTCTTCTTATAGTCATTGTGGTTATTGTTAAGCACTAAATCTTTTCTTTGGATGATGTTCAAATCATGAAGATCTGCATCTGTGTCTTGTTTCGTCTTTTCATCCCTGTCAAGACAACATTGACCTACATGCAACCCACAGTAGTTTGCTTAGGAAGAGTTTGAGTTATTGTATGTGTGTCTACATTATTTGAATATATAATATCTTTTCAATTATAATAGTGTATATTCAGTTATTAGTAATGAACTGATACTTAGACCAGATGCTTTTCGAGGTAAGATCTTTGTCAAGAGTTGTATCTGGTTATTACTTTTATTTGAAGTTGTGTGTGTTGGTTTTTTCGTGTTTGTTTTTTAATGAATGGGTAGTAGTTGTCAAGGGCAGCAATTATCACTTGCTGACCGTGTTCTGCACTGCAAGTTGAAATTTCAGTTGAGGCTAGATTGGCATAGTCACATCTAAAAATGACTTGCCTTGTTTCACAGCTGCATTACTGCTTTGGTGAAATCAGAGTCTGAATAGTTGTGTCAATCACTTACTCTGAATATGGCCTGTTTATTTTTAAATCTTCATGAAATATGGTGTGGGTCGGCCTTGGCTGGCCTTGCCAGACCCCCACTAAGTTGCTTTCACTCTGCTTCCTCAGCAGGATGAGCTTAGAAAGTAGAGGTGGAACAGCTCAAGGTAAGGACTGGGAGATCACTCATCAATTACCATCATGAGCAAAGAGATCAACTTGAGGAAAATTAATTTGATTTATTGCCAATTGAAAATACAGTAGAATGGGCTCCCAGTGGGCTGCAGATTCCTTCAGGGCATCTCTAGCTGCTCTGCCATGGGGTCTTTCATGGGTTGCAAGGCTGGTATCTGCTTCAATGTGGGGCTTTTCAGGGGCTTCAGTCCCTGCTGCCTGAAGCACCTCCTCCTCTCTTTACTGTCCGTGATGTCTGCAGAGTTGTCCCTCTCTTGTGGTTTTCTCACTCTGCTGTGCAACATTTTCACATTTCGTAAGTGTACTTCTCCAGAGGTACCATCCTCCTGACTGAGGGGCTCAGTGCCCTGCTCTGGTCATATGATACCACGTGTTTTTGGCACATTCTCTCCTCACAGAAGCCGCCCTGCAGGCACCTCTCTGCTAGTACTTGGGCATGTAAATGAAATAAAACTATCAATGAAAAATCAAAACTTGATGTTTAAGATAATATGAAGAATTCTGGGGACACTTGTTGTATGTGTATAGTCCTACGGGACGAATTGCGTAGAACTAGTTAATGTTTTCTCATTGTGTTTGCACATACATCTCTTCCAGTTTGAAATACTAGTGACAGGTAAAATAACTACTAGTTTTCTTTAGAGAATCGCAGAACAGTCAGGGTTGGCAGGGATCTCTGGAGCTCACTGTGTACACCCACCTTGCTCAAGCAGGACCGCCTAAAGCAGGTTCCCCAGGACCATGTCCAGATGGATTTCGAAAATCTCCAAAGTTAGACTCTTCACAACCCCACTGGGCTCCTACTCACCCTCACAGATGATTCCCTCAGTCCTTGAGCACCTCTCCCAGTTGCCATGATTGATCAAAGGTTATGAAGAGTAGTATTCATGGGTGCATCCCATCAGGACCCATGGACTTAAGTATGTTCAGATGGCTTAAGTATTCCCTGGCATGATCAAGGGTATGTCTTCCTTGCTCTAGACTTCCCCCGGGATGTGATAATGTCATGACATTTAGTATGACATTTCCTCTAATTTTCTAGCATATAAGGAGACCAAGAGATCAGTTCAAGTAAGGTTCCTTATATGACTCTACATGGATATAAAGTAGTTAATGCAGTAATTCCATGGAGTTGGTTTATTTCAGTGGTGGTCATTGCTGCTATTGACAGTTTCAGGTCCTGCTCTGGGTTAGCTTTTGTCTAGTACATGAGAGAGAACAGCTGCAGTCAGCTGTCTGCCTTGAAGCACTATTTTCTTCAGACAATATATAGTGTTGATATAGTGTTTATATCAACACTAAACTGATATATAGTTTGATATATAAGCAAAGAATATGCTTTTAATGAAATTGTGATATTTCAGCCAAGGATTATAACTGTGTGTAGGTTGTGTTGCTGTATTTAAAAAACAGCTAATACACTAGAGGGATCTTTTGATAGATTTTCGTGCAGATAAGCACAAAGGTGATTTGTTTGAAGATCAGTTAAAGTCCTGCTTCTTTTAGCATCTACCCTTCTTTCCAAAATACTGTAAAGAAAATATCTTCTCTGCTTCCATTTACTTTTTGTTTTCTGAACACTGACAAAGTAAGCTCCATTTAAATAATAAATCCCCATCAAAAGCAATTTTCTATATGTTTTTTACTCTGACAAGAATTTAGCAATTTTCCTTCTTTATACTTACATAGGTTTATTATGCATAGGGCAAAGAAATCAGTAACAAAGCCATGATGCAGTGGCGTTGGTTCTATTTTTTGTATCTATGCTTTCTTGTTTATATCTGAAACCTTATTTGAGAATATACTACAGCTTTATATGTTGCTCTTCATTGTTTTGCAGAGATTGTTACTATAACTTCCATTTCGCTATCCATGGTTCAAGTCCTTTGTTTTAATTGACTAAACAAGCATGTCTGTTGTCTTGTAATAAATTTGGCCATTTTGAGTCATCTTCAAATAAAAATAAACCTTCCACCATAAGGTATTTGCTCACCTGTAGGACCAGAATCAAAAAACAACCAGGAGTGTAGGTTGCTCTTTTCGCTGTGAAGTCTGTCTCAGCTGAGCTAAATTAGTAAACGTCTTGCCTTGCTCAGCTTGCCTTCCAGTTGTTCTGCAAGGCATTCACTTGTTCTAATTAAATATTAAGGGCTCATTGATCAAAATTGACCTTTTGTATTTCTATATAGAGGCTAGAGAGGAGCTGCTGGAAGACATAGAAGTAGCACACTTCATCTGTAAAACACCCTGTGTGGAGATGTGCTAGTTGTGAAACTGTAAATCACTTCAGAATGAAAACCAGGTCCAATATTCTAATCCTTTTTACATGCCCCTCTGTCAGATGTTTTGTGAGTACAGGAGAGAGATAGTAGCCACATGTCAAATTCTCTCATTCTGTTTTTTTCATTTAGGGGTTGCTTGTCTGGAAAGGTAACTCACAAAAGACCACTGTCCCAAACTTCATCGTACAGTAGTAGAGTTTAAAACTGGGAACATGAATGGCAAGTAATTTATTCTTGTGCCATAAGCAGGCTGAGGTATTTTCGCAACTCATTTTGCTGTAAAAAACAGGTAGAGGCATCTGAAAAGGAAAGAGGAATCTGGGGTCATTGTGAAAAAGCCCTACTTCAGATAAATATCTGATTGCAGAGTTAGTTAGGTATGGACGTGTCACTACGACCTCTTTGAGATTTGGAGGCAATGTAAACTGATCATGCTCCTTGGAATAAAAGTGTTAAAGTTACTGCAGGACAGTGGAGTAGAATGAGGAGTTTTGAAGTATGAGTATTTGGTTCTCTGAAGCACTTAGCTGACCTTTGGCGCACTTTTAGTCAGCCCTCAAACCAGCAAAGCAATAAAGAAATGGTGGCAGTTAATGACTGAGGGCCAACCCCATTTTAGGGCAAAGCAGGAATTTTTCCTGTCAGATTTTTATAAAAAGCTCTGTTATCATTCCATTTGCAGAACTGCAGAAGGCTTTTGGTTGTTGAGCATTTGTAATGTTAAGGGAGTGGAAGAAGGTTAATATTTGTTTCTTTTTCAGTGTCTCTGTGGGGAACAGTTGGACAGAGCATGACTAAAATTTTTAGATCATGAAAAGTTGGGATTTTGAAATTTTTGCTTGAAATACAGAAATGAAAAATGAAATGAGGTTTGAACAGTAGAGACAGCAATCTTGGCAAGTGCCTCATTTTTTGCTCTCAATTCTCTACTGTTCCACCCCTACAAACATAAGAGGACATCTTATATTTGCACTTATAAATGCGTCTTGTGTGCACTGAGAGTCCTTTTAAAGATGTGTATCAGAGCTGTGAGAAGTCTTGTTTTCTGCAAAAAAAACGCTGCTTGTGTGTTTCAGGGATCCATTCATGTTACAAAGATCAATTGCATGTGGGTATTGGGGTTCAGTGTTATGTGTAGACCTTTATCTCCGGAGTTGTACTTGAAGTGTAGAAAAGACCTACAGAGCAATTAGATTTTTCCAAATGTGAACATATCAATACAAGTGCCTAGGTGCAACTTGTAAATACATGACACTGTTTCTATTTTAGAAGTAAAGTCCTGTCACTTTCTGGTGTTCATTTTTGTAGTTTATCCCTCTGTTTTACATAAAGCAAATTTGACCAAGCAGGAAATGTTCTTTCAAGAAGGCTAATTAAAGGGATGCATAAACTTAGAAAAATAGGTTGTGTTCCAGGCCTTTAAGGAGAAAAGGTTTGTGTGGCTGAGACAAACAGGGTGGCCTATTGAGAACACAGTGCTGCTGCTTTTGTCCCCACCCCCTGCCTTTCCTTGAAGAGATTGATGATGATGCTGTCATTCCAGAAGTTTGTGCACAGTGGTCCCTTCCTCCAGCATTGCAGTATCAGAAACATGTTTATTGTGAAGATATGTGCAGCAATAAACAATGTCTGTAAAAAGGAAGTGGGGTAGCATTCTATTATTAATGCTATTTCTGGGAAAGCCTTCTAAGACTGCCCAGCCCAAATGTTTGAAGTAGAACTGGTGCTAAGTAAGAGCTAGATTTGCAGAAATTTGATAGTAGAACCACATGATGTAATTAAAATACTTTGCTGTATACAGTTTCTGTATATTTCTGTGTATTTGTAATACACACCTCTTTTATTTATGTGTGTTTGTTTCATGATATGACCAGGTTCAGGAACCAATGCTATAGGGTAAGGAGTTGCTGCTGGAGTTACTTTGCCTCTTTTTTGCCACTGATGTTGATTGGGGTAAGAACTGTAGCTCTGTTTTGGCAACATGTCCCTGTAGAAAATTAGAGAAATCTCTCTCATTTAGTTGCCAGTGTACATATATGAAATAAAACACAATGAATCTCCTAATTCAAAACCTTTTCTAATTTAACTTGGTATTTGTTATCCGTTACATACTAATGGGGTTTTATGTGTAATACCAATTCAGTATTTCCTGTTTTGACAAATAATAATCTAATTATTTTATAATTATTATTTTCAGCAATATTTTAACCATAAGGTAAATGTTCATTGCTGTGTAAGCTGGTACCTCTTACAGCTTGTCCTATACCTACCTGTTTAGCAGGTAGACAGTTATTGACTTAAAAGGCATATGCCCAGATTTCAGTATGGAGGAGAGATTTTATAGAAACTCATAGGATTCTTTAATGGTTTTGGTTGGAAGGACATTAAGGATCATCTTGTTAGAACTCCTGTCCCATGGGCAGGGACACATGCTACTAGGCCAAGTTGCTCAGGGCCTCATCCAACCTGGCCTGGAACACTTCCAGGGACTGGGCATCCGCACCTTCTCGGGACAACTTGGGCCAGTGCCTTACCACCCTCATATCTTATCTAAACATTCTTCTTCATGTGTCATCTAAATGTACTCTGTTTCAGTTTGAAGCCATTTCCCCTTGTACTAACAGTACATGTCCTTCTTAAAAATCCCTTTCCTAGATTTTTTGTAAACCCCTGTTAGGTACAAGAAGATGGTATAAGGTCTCCCTATAGCCTTCCCTGCTCCAGGCTGAACAGCTCAGATTGGACTCTCTCAGCCTGGTCTCAGAGGAGAGATGCTCCAGCCCTCAGATTACCTTCTTGGGTAGAGGAAGAGGTTTGTGGAAGAGTGCCAGGAAATAGATTGAAATCTCTCTTAATAAAAGCAGGACTTCAGAATATGCTGTTGTGATTGCTTGAGCTACTCTTTGATTCTTTCTATTGCTGTAGAAATGAGAATCTTGAACGATTGTGAAGTGTTAGTATAATAGTCGTAGAAGTTTAGGCACAAGAGGAAACCATTACATGTGGCCTCAAAAATGATGTCAAGATGGTTCTTCTACATACCATTGCATCGTTATTTGCAGTCCTATTCTGTGCTGGCATCCTAAGCTTGTGCCTGTTTACAGACATGCAAAAATATTGTGACTGCTTATTGTGGTTTCTTTTTTTTTTGCCCTCTTGAAACCAGACTTTATTCAACTTAAAGAAATACTAAGAAGGATGAAAAAGTGTCATTTGGTATTTTTAATCCGCCTCTGATACCCATCTCTCTACTTGATATCTGGCCTAAATTGGTTGTTTTTCTGTAGCAATTGCAAGAGGGATGTTTTATATACAAACCCTGACAGTACTAGCATTCCATACTAAATTAAGTTACTGTTCAAGGACTGGACAATGTAGCCTTTTCTTTTATTTAGTTTTTAATGCAGTCAAGTGAGTTAACTAGAGATGAGGAGGAAGTTGTGGAATTGGCCCAGAGAAACACTTTTACATGAGATTCTAGTTGGAAAAAATGGAGACATTTAGCTGCTGAATCAAGACAACTGAGGTATTGGATTTGTTTGATTTATTTATTATTACATCCTCTGAGAGGGTGGATGTAATTTACTAGGTCTGCAGGTGCTGTCTGGTCCTCCCCTTCCCAAAACAGGAAGGTGATTGAGGGGAAGATATTTTGCATAAATGTCACTTTAAAACCTCAGTGTGTCATCTAGCAATTTAAAATTGTGTGTGTTTTCATTTTCATCCTTTGTAACTGTATTTTCAACTCACTCGTCAGAAGTTTAGTGCTTTAATTTTAGAACAAGCTCTTATATTTGGCTTCAGGCTGATGTGTTTTTTTTCTTTTTTTTCCTTTTTTTAAGCTATTAACTTGGAAATTAATTTGCGATGGTAAGCACCTTTACATCTCTCATACCTTGGGTTTAGAAGAAGTTTTACTGTTCGTACTGCTGTCGCTCTTTTGACTTTTGGGCTTCCTAAGAGGAGCTACCTTGCTTGTAACATCAGTCTCTAAAGATGGAGTTGGAGGGAACAGAGAGGGTACAGTCTTCTGCTGTACCCTTCTTCTGTTTTCAGCTGCTGTTTTTCTTTATATTTATGCATGGGTGAATGTTGTTAGTGTCCATCAGAGACATAATACTGGTCTCAACAGAGGATTAACATAAAAAGCTTCTTGCTATGGTTTTCTGCATTGCTGCAGTTAGTGGGAACTTAGCTGAGTTGTAACTTTGTGATAAAGGCAAGTCTCCAGCTGTTTTTTACTTCTGTTCTCTCTCTGCCTTTTCCCTAAAGTGTGCATAGCACTATCTACTTAAAGACACTGGGGTGGAGGACAATACCCTTTGTTCCTTAGATCAATGGTTTTGAAACCATGTGTGTGTGCAGAAGATTTCCTATGAAAAGCAGCATGTGTGTGAAGCATCTGAGGGACTTTGCACTTGTGTTTGAAAAGGGGGCCATGAAATGTGCTTTTTTAAAAATAAGAGTACAAAATTTGATCTGTAAGACCAAATGATGTCTAGCTGTGAAAGTGGTTGGCCCAGTAGTGTTCTTAACCCATGCATTTCATGATCAGGACTTTCAGCCTAACTGTGGAAAGCATAACTTCTTCACAGGGGTTTAATTGATGATAGAATTGAAACAATGGCATTGATTAAACAACCTGTTTATGGTGGCCCTTCTAGATACTCCAAACTGGGGGAATCCCAACTAACTGTGTAATTCTGATTGGATTGTTAGTCACGTGGTTATTCTTCAGTTTTGAGAAAACAAGTAAGTATCTGCTCAACTATTTGTATGCAAAATGAAGATATAGTGTAAGATGTTTCGGTGGTGTTTGGACGGTCGGGACGAATGGAGACGAGAGATCTCTGAAGTCAGGTCTTAGAGCATGAGGTTTATTACGAAGGGTGTGGGTACAGGGGGCCTGCTTAGAGCTGCCAGCCGCAGCTCGGAGCAGGCCAGAAAAGTAGAGGAGAACAAGAGAGAGAGAGAGCTGAAGAAGAAGTGGAAAAAGTGGAAGTAGAAGTCCTTTACAATACAATAAATCATCTTCTGTGTTGAATATTCTAATTTTCATCAACCAACCTAGTACAAGATACAAATCCTATAGCATTTACATACGGCCTATAAGAATCATTGCATTACTATACTGCGTTACATTTTAAACTCTAAAACTACTCTTTGGACCCCTTCTGCCAAGCTAGCAGGGTCTGCTCTGACCCTTGAACCTGTTTTCAAGCAGAGGGTATTGTTCAATCAAGAGGGGATTACCTTCAGTGGCCATACCGTTGTTTTCCAGTTGTTCAGTAACCAAGGCCTGGTATCTCAAAGTATGCTTTCATTTCTATCTGGTTCATAGTTTCCATATACTCAGCATCTTTTGCCAGGCAATCATATTTATAAGTCTTTCCTGTTTCATCTTCCCCAACAATATAGTAGTCCAGTTTTCTGCAAAACAGCCAAAATCATCTTATTCAGCTATCTTTGGGCCATATCATGTCACTGCTGGTAATATTTCCCAGAGTTTTGTCCTTGTTAAGTGATCTACTGGCTAATAGTCATTGAAACTGAAAGAGAAGTGATACCAGGATAAATACCTTGTTTCACAGCATGTCAGTTTATATTATACCTGAGCTTTAGTATTAGCTGGACTTCAGGTTTTGTTGTGAACACTGTTTCACCCTCTGGTGCAGAGGAACACTCTACACTTAAAACTGTGCTGTGACTTGAAGAAAATAATATCCCAATGTGATGGTATCAATGCATAGAGAAAACAGAAATGCTTATAAAATTGCTACCTGACAGTATTGTTTCTTGACCTGTGACTCCTGACAGATCTTGCAGATGTCAGAAGATTTCAGTGATGGATTCAAGCTATGACACTTGTCATTTTAAAAGTCGCATCACAATTAATAGAATCAGGATTCAGTGCAGGGTTTTTTTCTGCGCAGTATCACACTCGCTGCCTCTGTGACAACCTTCATTTCTTCCTGAGCAAATGGAAACCTAGTAGCACGAGCCTCAGGAAGTTGTTTAAGCAATTAAAGGCTTCTCTCTCAGCACATTGCATGGTTACCATAGTATCCTTTGCCTCCACGTCTTTACTGATAATGTCAGTATGCATACAGGGGCTGTTCACGGCATCTACATGAAGATGATTCAGCCCCCACTAAAGATCGTAAGCATCTCTCCATACATTGTTATCCAGTGTTATTTTAGTAATTAATGAGACAGGAAGGTAAGTGACTTTTGCTTTGTATTGAGTAATTTTTATGTATCCTCACACTGAAGTTTCAGTGTTGCTTTTTTTTTTATCCCCTGTTATGTTGTTCACTAAATGCATAAAGTATGTTTTAGATGAACCAATTGCGCATAGCTTAGCGTAATTTAAATGTAATGACAAAGTCTAGGTAATTTTCATAAATATAAAAAAAAGGTAAACCAAAAATCCCTGAAGTAAAAAAACTGACTTATTCAATAGTTAGAAGGTTTTTACCAATTTAAATTTGCAGAGCTTTATTTTTAATCTTAAGAAGTTCATCCAAATTATGTAATGGGAGTATTACCTAAGAGAAAAATGTTCACTTTAAAAAAAATTATTATTAAAACAAAAACCCCCATCCCCCATATTAAAGGGCTTTGGTGTTGCAGGAAATTCTACGTTAAGGTGGTATGTATTGTACAAGTCCATCAATGTACCTCTCTTTCTTCCCCCTCCACACCCCCCCATGCATATACAGTATGCAGATAACTTTTCTTAATCTCTACCTGTTTTCTGCTTTTTGATCATAACATCCCTTGGCTTATTTAGACACTTAAGTCTGCTTTGGGGAAAGGGGTCCTCTATTGACATTTCTTAAGCAAGATGCTTATTATGCACTGACTAATGAGACAGTTTCTAATGTTATTAATTGCAAGAGATGTGGTGCATTAGAAGAATAGGAAAGATAGTCTAGTGACAATACTGTGCTTTTTGAGTATCTTTAGTTCCTTGTGGACTGACGATTTTTGCTTTCTAGTATAGAGATGTATGTGCTCTTTTTTTCTCTCTCTTGGCTGCCTAGCTATTAGTTTGGACATTAATATGGAAAAGAATCATGTTTTAGATAAACTGAAGAAACCAACTCCCCTTCCGATTCTGATACCTATTAACTTTGATACTTGACACTTAAAAAAATAAAGTCTGTTTATGTATTTAATGCAATTTTGAATTGGTCACAGTGTCCTCCTTTACTTTATGGCTTTAGGAATTGTGCATCTGTTCTGTTTTAGCTTAGGAGGTTTGTCTAGGGGTTTTTTGTTCGTTCTTTTTTGTTTGGTTGGTTTTTTGTTCAGAATTTTTTGGTTGGTTGGTTTTCAGTTTGGCATGTTAGACACAACCAGCCAGTATATAATACATGTATTTCTTTAATGAATGTCTGTCTAATGACATAGTAGTAGTTTGGAGTTGGGAGCTTCTTTTTCATGTTTATTAATGGGTTTGATTTGTTTTTCCTCCCACCAGGTCTTTTGACTCTATGTTCAGATTTCACATTCAAACAGTTCATTACAGAAACAGGGTTTCTCTTTGTTTTTCCACTGTAATCCTGTTAGGTCATTTATAGGGGTGCGTGTTTGGGGGCACTCTTGAGATCTTCCGTTACAGTGGTGTCATTAGTCATTGCTGTGTTTTCTCCATTCTGGGCAGAAAACAAGCAGGATTACAGGAGAACTGAGGGAAAAGGATAAAGACTACTTTAAAGAAAGAAATGTGCTTTTTTCAAATAATACTGTAATAGTGGCCTACAGAAGGACATCACGGAATTAGAGTGAGTTTCAAAAAGATAAAGAAGAAGAGAGAGATAATTACCTTAAATGTGGGCTGAAGGAGAAGTTCTTGAAGGAAAAAAAAAGACTTGAACAGGGTAAATTGGGATTTCTTTCAGTTTATATTATCTAACAAGAGAACAGATTAGAACATTATCTAAGGTAAAGCTAACAATTTTTGAGGATGTTAAGTCAGTTCAGTGTTGAAAAGAGTAGTCTTGCTCTCCTGATGCTCTTCTCTCCCTGCAGCAGTCATGGGGTGAGTTTGTTTAGTGGGTTGATGCAACATAAACCTAGTCTGTAACAAAGCAAAGAGCTTTTCCACCAATTAGCAAAGTGAACCTATTCCACTGGAATCTGTGGACTCGCAAAGTCTGTCACAGTAGAGAAGACTGTTTAATTGCCCTGCAGAGCATTAGCTCTGAGCATATTCTGCTGTATCAACTTAGCCATTAGTACAACTGTACCCTAAAATTGTGGTGGGTTTTTATGGAATTTAAAATCTCTCTGTTCAGATACAACTGTGAGAAAAAATAGCGGGTTGGCACATGAGATTCTGTGGACAGTTTCTGAATATTTTCCCTGATATTTAGGGAAGTTATTATTCAGATAGAAATCCTGGATAAATTTTTTACCTTGTTTGAACAAGGAAATTGAGTTCAAGACCTGACACTAGGAATGCGCTGGCTTTAAATTATGATGCCCTTCCCCTCTACCTCCCTCCTTGTCCCATGGCTGGTCATGTGTACAATTATACATATGTTTTGTGTACATGGTGGGGATATATGCTTAACCTCTCCATGGCTGGATGTGGGGACCTGGAGCTGAGACCACCTTGCCTTTCTCAGTCTGTGTGATCTGGCCAGATTTTCTTCCAGCACAAAGCCTTAAGCAATTTTGCACAGTTGTATCTTTAAAGCATGGAGCTTGTCTTTGTTTGCACAGAAGTTAATTATAATGGAGGTGTGCCGGTTTGGCCAAAATCTAGCAATATATCCTCTGAGAGAAACCAGGTTATAACCACCCTTCCCCCCACAGGATTCGGGAAAAAAAGATATTTTCCTTGAAGGAAAGTGAATGAGATAAGAACTATTTATTTAACAAACGCACAGGAAAAAGGATAATAATGCTAAATAATGAAATGAAATCTCTCGCTATAGAGAGAAACCTGGGAAGATTTCAGAGTCCTTCTGTAGGTGTGGTCTCTCTCCTCCTCGGASCTGGGTCGGCGAGGGGCCCACCCCCSGGKCTCGGGGAAAAAAATTCTCCCGATGTGTTCTGATGTTGTTGAACAGTCCAGAAGAGAAGAAGGGAAAAAAAACCCCAAAGTCTCAGGAAACAAAATTCAACTTTCCGTCTCACGCCGGGAAGAGAAGACAAAAAAAACCCCGAAACCGCTGGCTGAAGAAAGCAAGCCGGGTGCTCCCTCCTGCCCCTGCAGCCAGAGAACGCAGAGGAGTGAGACTCCGTGTCCTTGAGAAACTGTTTTGAAAAGTTCGTTTGGTTTTTTTTCCTTTCTCCAGCTCAGTTTAAAGGCACAGAAAAGACACAATATTACTTTTTGGGCATAGAGCATGATAGGGGATACACATGATAGAGTCACCCCAAGACAGGAGGAAATGCGTAGTCTTTCAGAATCAATAAAGTTTACTCAATTGCGTCCTGTCTCTTCTGACATTATTTGTACACATGCATGTGGAATGGGGCGTTGAAGGCTCTGTGGTTTGCCTGGTGTTTCAGTTAATAGGCAAAAAAATGTACCCTAATCTTGCTAGGATTTGCTTACAGGAAAGTACCTAGTATTTTTGTTCTGTCAAAATGTAATTAATTACCTGTAGATAAGCATTCATGTATTTCTGTAGGACTGGATAACTTAATCAGGACTGTTAAAAATGTAGAAAGATCCATAAGCAACTCTGCAACAGCTGTGTCTTTTTTGTCTTGTCTTTCCCCCTGTACTATTCCAAAAATCATGCTTCAACTGTGCCCAAGATAAAGTTTCCCCTCTGTGGCTGTATGAAAATGAAGAACAATCTGCGTAATTTTTTGTAACTGGTTTTTTTTTCTAAGTGCTTTTCTCTTGTCTGGCACATGTTTGTCTAAATCTGTGTAATAATAATAATTAAAACAGGCAGAACTTGTAGTTAGAAAGAACTGACATTCTCCTGAATGGATTTCTAAAGTTCAAGGCTTTTATAAATATTTCCGTTCTGTATTGACTGGTAACCAGCATATTGATTTCCAAAATTATATTCTCCTGTTCTAAAATTATTGTCTTGGGGTGTTGGGAATATTGTAATATCCTGTGAATATGATCATTTTGTAGTGACGGGTGGATTAGATGCTCTTTAAGAGGAGAAAACTATAAAGATAAATATACAACAAAAATAATGGTGTGCTAAGAAAAACATTTTGGCATTCTCTAGAGCTCGCGTTATTCTGAATTGGCTGGTTTGTCTCTGCTGTATTTATATACAACACCTAATTCTGGAGAATTTCTTAAAAAGCAAGAGAATGTCTTGAACAGTATTCAGTGTCAAGAATGTCAAGTTCTACATGTGTGGGAAATGGGACTTCCCTGATATTTTTTTCCTTAGAATTTCATTTTGAACTTCTTCATTTGTACATGCAAACATGTATAGGTTCTGTTCTGTTTTTCAGTCCCCCAATTCCATACTTTCCAAGTTGTAGTATTGTTATGTGGGTTTTTTTTCCCCTGATTATAGGTCAAAATTTTGAAACCATGTGATTGTTTTGCCTTCTTGTTTTCAATCTTTTGACTATTTAACATAAGAATAGAAGCAGTGTTGTGCGTCTAGAAGAGGCATTAATTTATGGTTCAATGAAGTAGTGTTGTTCCTAAGTTATGTCATGTATTACCTCACAAAGGTTGTAGGTAAGGGTTTGTCTTGTTGGTTTGGGTTTTTTTAACAGTGTTTTTTATATTATTTTGTGTGCACTAGAATTAGTATCAACGTAAATGATTTCAGTTGGAGGTGCTGCTGAAATCTTGGCTGAAAAAAAATTATATTTACTTCAGTGAAAGCTGAACATTATACTGGGCGTGAATCTTACTTTCACTTTTCTGGATGTAGATCTGTAAGCTCTTTATGGTAGGAAAGGGTGGGAGTCAAAAGGGAACTTTTAAGTCTAGAACTAAGCCAGTCTATCTGGACTTCTACAGGAATTAAAGTCTTGGACCTTTCTGCAACGTTTCCATATATGACTTCCACTACTTGCTGAGACAGTCTAGAAGTGTTTGTCTTGTTTTAGAGTTGGGTGGTAGAACTAGGCTGGTGAATCTTGTTACTAAATGATATGTAAGGAGTCTCTTATGAACTTTCATCCTTACAATACACCTGAAAGAAGCTTTAGTATGTGAGAAGCACAGTGGATCTTTCACTTGTAAAGAAGGGTCAGAGTGCTACAAGAAAACAGAACTGTACAACCACTGTACTACTTCTAGGGTGGGCTTTTTTTGTTTGTTTGTTTGCTTGGTTTTTCTTTAACTAAAAAATTAACATGATTTGAAGGTAGTAGTTGATTCCATACTGCTTTCTTGGAGAAATGCCTTTAGAGAAGTGGTTTGTATTTAGAGGTGAGAAAGGAGCAAGTTCTTCAGAAAAGCACTGAAGAACTGCAGTGTTGCCACATTCTGGTGTTTAAAGGAGTCTATATAGTCCATCAGAAGGAATGTCACAGTACAAATTTCCTTGAGGTCCTCCTAGAAAATCTAGATTAAATCTGAACCACTGCAAAGTACTCCACTTAGTAATATGCCATCCCTCCCTTTCGTTTTTGAAGAAACCAACCTGGAAACAGGAATGCCTCAGGGGTCTCCTGGCTGACAACTTTGAGTTTAGCCTCACTGCCAGCTCACGTAATCATTGCTGTAGACTTTTTGGATGTAGTAACTGTTTAGTGAATGACCAGTCTAGTGTGGAGTGCTTTTGCTTAGGCTTTTCCCCCATCCCGTGCCATGCAGTTGAATTCACAAAATAATCCTGGAACAATTAATCAGTTTGTCTGAGTATGAATCAGTGCAGATTTGCAAAACTGCTAAAAATAGTAGCTGTTTCCTCTTCTAAATTGACCAGGTTCTTAAGGAACAATGGCTTTACAGGAGAGATGGAAGGCTGATGCAGTTCCTTCTTTTGTGTGAAGGTCATCTGCCATCCTCCCAAGAAAAACACAAACATGCATGGAACTAAGCATGCCTTCAATTCTATTAAAGACACAAAAGGGAGAAAGACACTCGATCCCTAACTTGTGATTTCAGGAAATCTTGGAAAGAGGACTGTCTGTTTTCATATATGTTTGTGTCAAATAGCAAATTATGCATCCTGGGACATGAGAGATGTAAGGCCATCATGTTTGGGGCAGTAAAAGAATTGGAACCTGTTTCTTTCATCCTAACAAGGTGATACTTGGCAATTTCTTTCGTTTAGGAAAGACTTGAGTTTGTTTTAATGCAATTTTATTTTCAATTCAGGCTAAAAATGAAAAATCATAAATCAATTCTGTTCTTGAGAGCTAATGAGGCTTTAGAAATATATTCTCTTTCAATTGGAATAAGTGTGAAAGTGTATGTTTTATTTTACTTGTTGGTTACAGAAGTTCACCCATTAATAGAGGTTACCTTGTAAAAACTACAAGTGGTTAGTATTGTATTTCTATTTGTCTGTAACTAAAATGAGATATTGTAATAGGGAGATGGTCCATCTGACAGTCAACTCCAGGGTAAGATTTTTGAATTGTCCCGTTTAATTGTGGTATGTACTTTCTCTGATGAGCTTTATTGAGGGCAGCAAGGGGACTTTGCAAGAACTGGTGTGATGATTTGTTGCAAGCAGTGCTCTGGTATGGGTGAGCTGGATTTTAGCTCTTGGCTTGGTTACAAGAGGCCTTGCATGAACTTGTGCTTTGGTTCCCAATCTGTAGTGAATTAGCTACTGCCTTGTGTCGTGGAAGCACTAGGAATAGAATTCCATGGAAGCACTTGTGAATTAGTCTCTCATTATTTATCTAAATTATATACAGGATACACATGATACCCACATTCATAGAGAAGTACATAAAGAGTTAGTTTTTGTATGTGTTTCATACTCATCATCCTTGGTGTTCTTTAGGAATGGTTTTCTAGTATCAGTTTTTTCTTAGTTTTATTTATGTGTCAGAGCTCTGTAATATGTGTGCTTTACTCTTCAGGTGGGATTGAATATTGTGCAGTTCTTTGTTATGTTTAACAGATGTAGGTTACATCTTTTATCTTTCATGGTTTCGTCTGGTTTATGTGGGACAACAGAGTATGAGATTCTTCATTGTAAACATAGCCTTAAAAACTTTATTGGTGAATTTTAGAGAAGAATGCTTCAAAAAGGTAGATAAATACCCAACTACAATACTATTTTTTGTACTGGGGTGTAAACTATAGGCTTGTATTTTTATTTTATGAGTGAATGAGAGTTCATTTAAGAAGGCATTTTCAACATCCACTTTTACAGAAAACTATTTTTTTCAGGAAGCTGTTAAGCTTTATCAATATTTCAATATTTTAACCATTTCCTCTGCAAGCAGTGCACTATGACTACCATGGGTGACCTCCTTTAGTTAAAAGAATTTTTATCTTTTAATGTTAAATAATTGTGAAGCCATTGGGGGTATAGTGGATGGTTTTGCTGTAGTAATTAAAACACAGGTGAAGCTTGTAGGTGAAGCATATCTGAGTGGCAGTCAGTATTACTTGGTGCTGAGCATGAGCTACTTACAGCCAACCAACCAACCAACTAAAAACCTCTTCAGTGAATTCAGCTAGCTGCCAGAAAGATGGAGGTATGTCTGTTGTCTTGGAGGTACCATACACAGCCAAGCATTTCATTTGTTGTAGGGGGTGTTCAACAGGGGATGGGAAAAAAAATACATGATCTCTCCCTTTTAATACAAATAGTTATAGCTATCAGTGAAATGCGTTTTTGAGACTGTTCTAGTAAGATTGTTTTGAACAAGAAAACAACTAGACCTTTTTTGATTATATTTTAAAAGTCATTTTTACATCTCGTGTATAAATAAGCTTTTGTGTTTGCTGTCAGATTTGCATTATAAACCTGCTTTTTTTTCAGAAGCAAGCTGTCAGATTTTAATTTGTTGATTTCATTTATGGGCATTATTATTTATGTTCTGATTCTTAGTTTGTGCAACATTATGACTGACAAAACTGGAGATAGGGCTGTGTCCTGGGTTGCAGTGTATTCTATTACCATCCTCATGAGCTGTTGAAACCAGGCGGGGCAGTGTTTCCTGNCATGCTTACATGGGTCTTGTACCTAGCTCTCTATATTTTTCTGCACATGGGGAACTACCTGCCAATTGCAATGCTCCTGTGTAGACCAGGGTATGGTATAAAATTTGCTTTATTAGTCTATTATGCCTACTGCATGATAACCTCCGAGACAATGAACATAATTCGGAATATATACTCAACTTGGTTTGTTTGTCCTAATTGAGGCTGCTACATCTGGGGCCTCAACAATTGCACCCAGCCCCTGGGGGGAGGACTAAAGAATGGTTTTTTCCAGCCTTTCAGGCCTGACACAGCAGTTTTTGAAAATATTGAGTTCCCTCTGGATGTCAAAGAAGGCATAAACTTGCTGTTAGTTCTGCTTTGTCTTCTCTGTACAGCCTGCACTGTGTACACCATGCTTAGAATCAGAGCTATGGCACAGCATCCTCAGGATGAGAGGGAAAAAAAGAGCAAAGCAACAAGCACCATGTCTATACAGACTATCACAAAGAAGAAAGGAGCCAAAAGCAAAGCAACAGCGTCCATGTCTACGCAGACTGTCACAGAGGAGAAAGGAACCAAAAGCACCGTCAGCATCTCCACGCAAACCGTCACCGAACCAAAACAGCCTAAACCAGTAGCAGTTGCCCCCATTCAGAAGAAGAAATCAAAAAGCAAATCTGTCTGCATAGTGACTGATGAGGATGCAGCAGGACCTTCGCACCCAGCAGGAGACAGAGCCAGAGATCATCACTCAGTCGCTATCCCTGGGTGAGGTGCGTGACCTGCGGAGGGAATTCACCCCCCAGACGAACGAGTCCATCCTGACCTGGCTGCTCCGCATCTGGGACTCTGCAGCCAATGACACCATTCTGGACGGAAGTGAGGCCAGGCAACTGGGATCTCTGTTCCGGGATGTGATCATTGGCCGGGGGATTGGGAGAACCCAAGAAACTCTCAGCCTCTGGCGGTGACTGCTGACAAGTGTAAAGGACAGGTACCTTTGTAAAGAAGACCTCCAGGTGCACCAAGGAAAATGGAGCACAATGTGACAAGGTATCCAATTCCTGAGGGAATTGGCTGTGCTGGAGATCATTTTCTCAGAAGACAAGAGATTTCCTAAGAGCCCGGATGGTGTCCAGTGCACGTCACAGATGTGGTTGAGATTTGCACGCCTTGGACCAGACATGTACTCCCGTTACCTGGCAACGCTGCAATGGAGGGAAGGCGAGGACAGGGTGGGCGCCC